>SEMN01000417.1:331288-462447 GCA_005408345.1 Macquaria australasica
CCTCCCATTGTTTTGTCTCATCACTGTGCCTCTTTTCCTTACCTTCCTTATCTTTCTCCTTGTCAAACTTTCCTTGCTCATGCTTTCCCTTTTTCCATTCCGTTTTACCTCCATCTTTGAGCTCCTTTTTCTCTCCTTCCTTCCATTGAGATTTTTCTCTCTCTTTCCCCTCCTTCTCACCCGTGTCATTTCTATCCTTCTTCATATCTTTCTTTTTCCCCCTTTGGTCATCCCATGGCTTCCTAGGCTGTCTCTCTGTAGATCCAGCTGTGCCCTGCATGCTTTCCTCTGGCTGGCCACTGGAGGGCGATGTAGTGGGCTTCACAGGTGCTTGAGCTGCTTCAATGGCTGCTGAAGGAAACACAAGACGTCACTACAACTACAAAGAAGAGAAGTGAGAATTCAAGTGAGATTAACAGAAAAGAAGAAAAAGGAAGAAACATATTACTGCACTTTCCCTAGCTGTCTAACAACTATCATCCTTCTACATCTTCTACCCTCCTCCACGTCCCCTCCCTCTGTCCCTTTGTACCTGAGGAGAGTTTTAATTCAGTCACAGTGGATCTCAGTGTTTCTACTTCTTTCTGTAGGGCCGAGACAGACTCCAGCTCTCTCTTCATCCTTTCGTTCTCTTTCTGAAGGACAGGGAGAGATGCCATCTCTTTCTTCAACCTACTGTTTTCCTTCTCCACCTCCTCCCACTGCAGCCGCTCCTTTGCTCCCTCTGCTGCCTGTCCCTTGGCTACTTTTAGCTCTTCTTTCTGTGCCTGTTTGGGGAAAAAAAAGAACAGGAGAAGAGGGTCCTGTGAGAATATTACACACTCAGTGACACGTTTATGCACAGACACACATTCATGTATATATGTAACACACACACACACACACACACACACACACACACACACACACACACACACACACACACACACACACACACACACACACACACACACACACGAGAGAGATAAAGTGAGAGACAGAATGGAGTCACACCTGAAGTTGGGCTTGTAGCACAGAAATCTGATGGTTCCCTTTGACTAACTTATTTAGAAGCTCTGTACTGTCAGCATCTACTGGGGGTAGAGGAACCTCTGGATTAAGCCACTCCTGTGAACAAATTGCACACACAGTACAACACAACGGCAAGATTTTAAATGACTTCTCAGAATTATTATTGCCAGACAGAGCAGTCGAGAAGTAAGAGAACAGTACGTGTTGATGAGATGGGAAAGAACAAAAGTCCAGAGTAGCACAGTTGGTAGACAATAGCAGTAATTCTGCCAGTGTTGTGGGTGGTCTCCTACTGAGCATAGCACACTAAAAATCCATGTGGTGGTACTCATTGTACTGTACAATTGGTACACAAAATGGTGTTATAATGAATAAAAGTTAGACCAGAGAGAACACAGACAGAATAGAAAGAGGAAAAAAAAGAAGAAGTGACAAACTGACTGACCTGTTTTCCTGGTAACTCTGTGTCTTTCAGCTCCCTTGTACCATAGTCACTCTCTGCAAATGTATTATGCAAAGTTTAATGTTCATGTGAATAATACACTGTCAAAGAACACAAGCAAAGGCTTAATTCTCCATTGCATATTATTGAAAAAATGAAATCAAGGCTATTACATTCAAATGTGTACTCCTCAGCTGAGTAAGGGCATATATATACACACCGATCAGCCATAACATTATGACTACTGACAGATGAACATTGATTATCTCGTTACAATGGCACCTGTCAGTGGGTGGGATATATTAGTCAGCAAGTGAACCTTTTGTCCTCGAAGTTGATGTGTTGGAAGCAGGAAAAATGGGCAAGTGTAAGGATGTGAGCAACTTTGACAAGGGCCAAATTGTAATGGCTAGACGACTGGGTCAGAGCATCTCCAAAATTGCAGCTCTTGTGGGGTGTTCCCGGTCTGCAGTGGTCAGTACCTACCAAAGGTGGCCCTAGGAGGAAAAACCGGTGAACCAGCGACAGGGTCATGGACGGCCAAGGCCCACTGGTGCGCGTGGGGAGAGAAGGCTGGCCCGTATGGTCTGATCCAACAGAAGAGCTACTGTAGCTCAAATTGCTGAAAAAAAATGAATGCTGGTTGTGATAGAAAGGTGTCAGAACACACAGTGCATTGCAGTTTGTTGTGTATGGGGCTGCGTAGCCACAGACCGGTCAGGGTGCCCATGCTGACCCCTGTCCACCGCCGAAAGCGCCTACAATGGACACGTGAGCATCAGAAGTGGACCACGGAGCAATGGAAGAAGTTGGCCTGATCTGATGAATCACGTTTTCTTTTACATCATGTGGACGGCCGGGTGCATGTGCGCCGCTTACCTGGGGAAGACATGGCACCAGGATGCACTATGGGAAGAAGGCAAGCCGGCGGAGGCAGTGTGATGCTTTGGCCAATGTTCTGCTGGGAAACCTTGGGTCCTGCCATTCATGTGGATGTTACTTTGACACGTACCACCTACCTAAACATTGTTGCAGACCAAGTACACCCCTTCATGGAAATGGTATTCCCTAATGGCAGTGGCCTCTTTCAGCAGGATAATGCGCCCTGCCACACTGCAAAAATGGTTCAGGAATGGTTTGAGGAACACGAGTCCAAGGTGTTGACTTGGCCTCCAAATTCCCCAGATCTCAACCCAACCGAGCATCTGTGGGATGTGCTGGACAAACAAGTCGGATCCATGGAGGCCCCACCTCGCAACTTACAGGACTTAAAGGATCTGCTGCTAACGTCTTGGTACTACAGCACACTTTCAGAGGTCTAGTGGAGTCCATGCCTCGACGAGTCAGGGCTGTTTTGGAGGCAAAAGGGGGACCTACACAATATTAGGCAGGTGGTCATAATGTTATGGCTGATCGGTGTATATACTGTATAATATAATTAAAATCCAAATGAAAGGTTAGGGACAATATATTTATTGCTGGTTGAAAACCTTGTATCTCAAATTTTGATGATTTTCAGTTTCAACTTTAACCTTATCCTCTATGTTTTGCAAAGTTTTTACACTGATCATGCTAAGGAAAATTAATAAAAACCTAAAAATCAGGTGTTTCACTAAAAAAGGTATGGTGGTCAAGCTAAAAATGATTGGTTTACATTGTGGTGATGTGGTACAAGGTTTTCATTTAACAACAGCTAATAAGCCTAATTGCAAAAGCGCATAAATCATTCTCTCTCTCACTCTCTCCCTCTTGCATGCTTAAAAGCGTGCAGTGCTTTTAAAATTCGCCTTTATGAAGTGTCAGATGCTAAACTGTTTTTTTTTTTTCCCTGCATGCACATTCACACATACAAATACATGCAAGCATTCATTCACTCACACACATGTACACACAACCTACCCTCATTCAGGTCCATGAAGACACCTGCAGGTATAATACACCTCAGTCTCAGAGCACCCTTTGTATAGTTTACTGCTAGTAACTCATCACTTTCCTCTAACCTCACTTTAACATCAAAGTACCATTAACACATTAACAGGCAAAACAAAATGGGACGTTTGCCTTCTTGACAGATCATATAGGGATAATTACCTGAGAAAAAGATGGTGCCAAGGCCTACCAGAATGACGGCACCCAGGATGCACTTGTTCACAGAGAACCCGCTGTCATTGTCTCGCTGTGGCAGCTGGAACTCTTCCTCTCCTTCCTCTTCCTCCTCTGTCCTTCCGATCCGCTCCAGAGCTGCTAAGAGAGACCTCCTTCTCCTCACCTCTGGCTCTCCCTCCTCTCCCGTCTTCTCAGTCCTCTCCTCACCCACCTCTGAATCCACAGGGGAGTCTGGAGCAGTGGAAGGGAAGAGTATGAAAAGCTGTTGTTAAACTATATTTTGACTATTATTTTGCAATTTACAGGTTTAATCTCTTTTATGGGCACCCCCCCAAGGCACAAGTGTTCAAAACAGCGTACCATTTATTGTGTACATATCCATTACACTTTTATTTTCTGCCATGTTTATTATTTTAAAACAAAGCTGTTGCACATTACACTTTCATAGCTGACATTAGATAGCACAGAAGCTATGGCGCTGTAACCTGTCTGATGCTGCAGTATGAGACAAAACTCCTCATGGGAGGTAAGACTTGCTTCTGTATTCGCTGTGCTGTGCATGGCACGCTGGTTAATTTGCTCCATTGCCATTCCTTATTTTCCTTAACTGCATAATAAGGCTTAAATCTTGAATTATATTGTCTGGAAACAACATTAAACATTAAAATGCCTCATTTATTTTGGAACATCTGGCACCTTGAAACAACAGTGTTTAAAGTTTCCAAACTATTTGCATCACATTTTATTGTTAAAGAGCATGGGTACTATAATAGATGGGCACTGTAACAAACTCACTGACACTGAACTCTAGTTGGTAAACAAAAAGTGTATGAAAGAAATGCACATCAGAGCAAAAGAAGACTCTTTTGTTTTTTTGTTTTTTTAATGCTGTAGCGAGAAAAAGCGCCGCAGACCAAAAAACACCACACTGCATAAAACTTTAGAGGTCCCAGTCCCTCTGAAGCCAATTTACTTCTGCAGGGTGTCATGCAACAAAAAGTTTCTCTGTCACATCATGCTCCCTGCCTCATACCAACCACAGGCTCTCCAGACAACCTCCTGGCCCAGATACTGAACAATTCCATTACCAGCTGGTCCACCAAGTACACTTCAAACACAAATAGTACATACGGCTTAGTCCCCCAAAAATAAAGGAAAGGATACAGGCATACCAGCTGATGATCTTTGCCATGTATATAACGACATACACATGATAAAAAGTGATGCTGAGGTTATTATAATATTAATGTAATAATGGCCTGACTAAAGTCTTGTTGTTGTTCATACCTGCCTGTTTCCCTACGTCAGTCGTCCTCATGTCTGACTCCTCCCCTTCCTGGTGTAGCCCCTCCCCATTTAGTGGATGCAGTGTTCCTTCCTGTGCGAGCCTCTCTTCCTCCTGTGTAAACTCCACCCCTCCCACTGTCTCTGTGTTCAGCAGTGAGGCTGGGAACTCATCAGGGGAGGGGGTTATGTGGGTGTAGGAGTCAGAAAATGAATCGGGGTCAGGACGGCTGGACTGTGCCGGGCCCTCAGGTAGGCCCTCTGATTGGCTGAGTGCATCACTGCCAGGGACAAAGCTGCCGGACACTTCCAGAGAGGTGGGGACGGGGGAATCAGTGACGACGGTGGGCACCGAGGTGTGTTGCTCTGTGCTTGTGTCTCCACTTAGCTCTGCTGTTTTTTCTTCCGATACCTGGGTATAAGAATCAGGTAATTAAAATTCCTATTTTAAGGTATTTCACTGTCAGTCAAAGGTTTTAGAGCTCCCTTTTTTGGTTTAAACTCAAGCAATGCACCTAAATCAAAAGCAAAAGTTTGACATTTAGACAGTTGACAGTTAGATGAGCACTACTAATTAACATATTATATCTCACTTTATATCTCGTTAAATCCATACAAAGACCAACGTTTTGTGGGGGGTTATGTGCTTGACTATTTCTTGAGACTCCAGGAAGTTACCGGTTGCAGCTAAGAAAAAGTCCACAATAATCCAGGAGGATATTGTTACCTTTCGAACTGAGCTAAAATAGCTGTTTCCAGTCTTCATGCTAAGCTAAGATAGCCAGGTGCTGGCTGCAGCCTTATACTTAATGGACAGATATGAGAGTTGTAATGATATTGTCATCAACTCTCTGCCAGAAAGTCAATAAGTATTTGTGACCCTGCCTTTAATAAAGCCCTTGCTACATAGAAAATCAAATAATACTTTGATTTTTTTTGTTGTTCTTTAAATAGAAACTTTGTGTTGAACATTATTCTATAACTCTATCAAGAAGCTGTAGCCCGGTAACAGCTGAAATGAGTCATCTTCTAGGTATGAATACTTAGTTAGAAGGGTGATAATGTGGCTACACACCCACTGGCCAATCAAAATCAAGTACTCCTGGTGGCTATGGTATAAGCAGTTTAATTGCCATTGTTTGAGTATTCACCCAAACAATGGCATAATTACAAAATAAAAGACAGCAGAATGCCTTCATTGGCCAATCACAACTACATATTCAGCTAAACTGTGTAACAAACATTTACATTACAGAAAATTATGTTGTTGCTGTCTTACCAGGTGGCCCTCCACAGGGAGCCCATCTGCACCATTTGCAGGCTGGTTCTCCCCAGAAACTGGCTCATCAAACACAGAAACAGGAGGCAAGAATGAAGACTTTTAGAGCAAATGTTTAACTCATTTCAATTGTGTCTCTTTGAAATGCAGCAATTTTAATTTGGGATACCTGTCACCAGTGTGTATAATAGAAAATGATGAGCTGTGATAAATGTGGTATATTATTTTTCACTTTTCAGGTTGTTTCGTTTGATTAATTATCAGAGAAAGCAAATGGGAAAAAAGGAAGTAAAAATTATAAACTAGAGCATATAAAAAAGGTTTGTGTGTTAGAAATGTGTTTTTCCTGTGCCATAAATAATCTCACAATCCTCAAATTTACTGTGACAAACACCTGCTGCAGATGTAAGGCTTTCTTCATGGTGCTCTGTCCCCTCTGCCAAAGGCCTCAGGGTTTCAGCGGCAGCCTCCTAGGACAAACAGACAACAGGGACAAAGGACAAAAACACAGAGACATTATTACCATTCAGATATTAGAGCTAGAGCAATCTAGGCTAATCTGAAACATACGTCTATCTTTTGACCTTTCTGAATAAAAGTTAAATCATAAAAAAGAAAAGAAACAAAGACGTCTTATTACAGAAACCTACTTCACATTCAGGTGACCCAAAAGAAAATCAATTGGGACAAGGAGTTTTCATTTTTAAAAATAATGCATTTTCAATGAGGTCATGCACAGCGACTCCACATGTTCCTATGCTCTTTACAGAGTGGTGATACCTCAGGAGTGAGGATGGTCCAGCTGTTGTTAGCACTGCTCCCACCAGACATGGCCCCCTAGAGGCTTTGCCTGTCTCCTGCAACACAAGAGGAACACACAGAACAGATCACATGATTAATAGTAGTCCTTTGTGTCCCCTCTGGCTGTGTGATTTTCCAACAAGGTAAATCCTACATTTTAAAGATGGGAAAAATAGGATTTGGGTATCTTAACAATGCACTCACTGAACCCAACAGCCCTGAGGTGTATTGTTCAGAGGCCTGCCACTAGTCGGCAATTTGGGTGACAGTGTGAGTACTGCAGCTCAAAGAAATTTACATCCTCTGTTTACCCATGTACAGGATTTGAATACATGCCTTTGCTATTCAGCCTCACCCCGTCTGCCAATAAAGGACCTACTGTAACCAGTTGCTAACACATATCTCTCTCTCTCTCTGTGTGTGTGTGTGTGTGTGTGTGTGTGTGTGTGTGTGTGTGTGTGTGTGCGTGCGTGCAGGAAGTCCAGTTCCCTGGGACCATTCAGTTCTTCATTAGTAGTTTGTGTGTGTTGTAGGCCATTTGGTTACCCTGGCTTTTGACTAGCTAGAAAATGTTTTGGCAGAGACACGGGTAACTAAGGCCGGCACTATTCTGGAGATACAGACAGCAGAATGGGCTGTCTATTTCAAAGCGACTGGTCTGTTAATCCAGTCTACAAACCAACTACCAAATTTCAACTGTGTACTGTTCCTATTTGTAGATTACTGAGGAATTACACGTTTTACAGTAAGATAAAAACTTGGTGTTTATCTGTTTTAATGCATCTGACCAACACAACTCTTTCCAGACCAAGATCACTCAAGTGGAAACACAGACCACCTGGTCAGATACAAGCCTCAGGTAATACAGCAGTATAAAGCTTTTCCTTTCAAACTGCAGAGGATGACATAACAGAGATGCATATTTATTACGTGTAATCTGGCTTCCTTCAGTGAATGCGGAAAGAACTAACCACTGAAGTTAACACCACACCGTCTGGGTAATGACACACTTCACTCCCCAAATTCAATTCTCTCCCAGCTCCACAATTTAGGTCTCCTAATCAAGTGCCTCCCAAGAGAAGTCTTCTGAATCTAGCCTAGGGCCCTAGGAGCATTGTGGAGCATATAGTGGAATGGCTTAAATAGATACCAGCTAAATATAGCTACCATGAGATTGACTAGAGACAGAAAGAGGGAGCATGCAGACTCTCTTTAACAGAGAGAAAATCATTTTCACTGCCTTGTAGTTTCATCTTACTCTGACCTTTATGAGTAATATCTAATTTAACCTGTAAAGCTCAAGCTTTGGGAGGCTGGGTTTCATCATCTTAACTTTATAAATACATAGGTGACATTTTTGCAGATACTTGACACCCTGATCTCAGTTTAGTATCTTTTAAAACAATACATCAACAATAATCTGCCTTCAGTTTAATTTACCTAATTTTCTTGAGCAAAATCCAGCCAAATATATGACTACAGTTGTAGGCCTAATCTTATTATCTTGGTCTCAGCAGGGAAAAATTACCAAAAAAGGTCAAGAGAATAAACTGCAGGACAGGGTATTAGGACAGCAATGTTAGGCTGTCACACAGCTCACACAGCATCCTCAACAAAGCAGGCAGTTCATCACATTATTATGCAGCTAGTTAATACAGACTGTTTTGACTGAAGGAGTGGGAAGCCTGTGACAGGAAATGTCATATGGCGATGTTGTGCTAAAAAAAATATATATATAACTTAACACCGAGATAAACTCAGGTATATCACTTTTTTTAAACGTGTTGAAGGCCAGTGTAAGTAAGGTAAATCACTAAAGGGTTCAAATAGCAAGAAAATTGTTAACAGTAGCCATTAAAAACAAAACTTTTCCAACCGTTAACTTACAACAGTCCATCGAGCAACCAGGAAAACGTGAGTGAAACGACGTTGGCGACGCAATGGAAGAGCAAACAACAAGACAACCGACGCAGTTACTTTGAAATGAAAACACTTGTAAGTTACATCCTAAGTCAGGCCATTCTTACCGTGGTCGGTTGCTTTACTTCAGACCCCCACAAGTCTGTCACAGATACAGCAGATACTTCTGAGTCTCCCCATCCAACTTGAGAACTTAAAACAAGCCTCCTGAACTTGCATGAGCCAAGCGCCTCTTGTCCAATCACAGACAGTTTTCACCCTGGTCCCGCCCCACATTCTCCAGCTCGACCAATGCAATGCGGCGTCAGTGTATTTCACTGGGAAAGCTTCCAAGTTGATTGACAGACCCAGGTGATGGTGAGTATGTAAATCATACATCTTACATACGTTTTGTTTTTTTCAAACACCTCCAGTCTTCAGTATTTAACGCTGGTAGTCCATAGGCTTGAAAATTCCAGGTTTATATTTTTGGTATCCTCCTTTCCCATGTAATACAGCATGTACAATTTGCCCTATGTATTTGTTTAATACATAAATCATAAATTGGACCTCTGTAAAGACTACTTCTTTGCAAACTTTGTCAAATTAAATAAATACAAGCCTTAAAGTCTCATTAAAGGCACATAAAAGCTTAGTTTGACACCTAAACCAAATTATTTTTCTCTTTTTTTAGCTGTAGTATATGTTAACAATAAGATTAATCAAAACAAAATGAGCAAAAATGCAGACATAAAGGTAATATTTTTCTATTGATTAGTTTCTTTATTCATTAGACACAGTTTGTGTACAGTACAGTGAACATCAGGGGTGCCATTCCTCAAGATCTCAAATCAACAGGATTGAATTCAGGAAACTCTGACCTAGTCTCACAATGAACTTTTGTAGCATCTGGAAATGTGCAGGTGTATTTCCTGGAACCCAAGAAGAGCATCCTTTAGACACTGAAAAACAGAGATAAAAATATTTCAACACATTAAATAATTTTAGGATTTAGTTAACCCATTCCTCATTGAAATTACAGCTTTCTGAAAATCGAGAACCTCGCTTTAAACAGTAGACAACATAAATTGCATTATTTTAGTTTGCTGTGTACTCAAGTGGTACTTTGTTGTCATATGAGACAAAGACTCATACTTGCCAATGCTTTGCCAGCGCCGCTGATCAAACACTCCATTCCTGATGAAATAAAAGCTGGTTGAAATTACGCTATAGGAGCCAATGGAGAAAAGGGGAAAATCAATGTTTGACCACTTGATCTATTCTCTCTCAGTCTGTCAGTCCAGGATCTCTTTGATGCACCAGCAGCAGAGGAGGAAATAGAGGCACTCCTTAACTGACTGGATGACACCATAGCCAAAGTTTCCTCCCAGGAAGTTCTTGCCTCGTCCCAGACCCATGGCCATGTCCCGCAGGTGCTGTCCCAGAGAGGAGGAGGAGGGCATGGCCTGTGGAAGAGGACGCTGGGGATGCATGGCTCCGGAGAGGAAAACGAGCAATCAGGGAGAGGCAAGAAGGAGGGCAGTCGATGTGAAGAAATAGGAGTTGAGGTCTGACGAATAGGATCAGACTGGGTCCGTGCAACAGCTGAGGTCTGCTCCGTATTCCTGGCACAGTTAGCTCCTCTACTTATAACCTCCTATGTGAACTGCAGGCTGCCTCCACTCACATCCTGCTTTTTCTCAACTGTTCCCTGCTTTCAAACATCCGCTGATTGATTAAAGGCCTTGTGTACCTTTGCTTTGCACTGTTCCCCTATGTTGTATAGTACCCCACACACAGACTCCCCCCCAGGCTCTAATAATCCCTGAATCAGCCCCCTACTGTTACAGGCTTATCTGTTCACAAACAGGAGAGTTCCAGTAGCTCCAATACAACCCCGCACTACATCCCACTCTTTGTTCAGGACAGTATGTGACAGGCGATCATACCTTCCAGCAGTGTGTGCTTTGTTGTTTCACATTCCATCAGTTTTTCTTTTTTTTTTGGTGTACTTTGATAGAAAAATGAAAGGGATCTTAAAAAAGCCAATACTCAGGCTAAATGCACACTTATCAAAGCAAAAGCCAAACTCACAAAGAGAGATGAATGATATATGTATTTATATATGCAATCTATATTTTCAGATACAGGTGTAAACCGACATGTTTCCCTAAAAACAAAAAAAGTATTAAAACAGCAACATATGAAGTAAAAATCAATATCTGTGCACACTATTTGAAAAGTAACCTTTGGCTTTCACAAGTTAAAAACTAAAACAGCATCAACAACACTATCACCACCACCAACAAACAAGAATTTTTTTTTTTTTTGGAAAAGGATTTTCATGCAACAAAGGCATCCGTGATGAATGATAATAACAAGGGACTGGTTCACTAATGATGCAGAGGCTCAGGTGGGTCTGTTTCAGGACACACACACACAGTAATGGCAGAACTTAAAGCTCTAGTTTTCCTATCTCTGACCTACAAACACCTGAACAGGCAGCATGCGAGTGCCTCACTGACCCAGCTGTCACTCTGGTGTGTGTGTGTGTGTGTGTGTGTGTGTGTGTGTGTGTGTGTGTGTGTGTGTGTGTGTGTGTGTGTGTGTGTGTGTGTGTGTGTGTGTGTGTGTGTGTGTGTGTGTGTGTGCGCGTGTTAGATTACACGTGAGCCCACTTCAGGGTCTGAGTACTAGTTGACAGTTAAGGTTTAGGTTGGAAGATCCCTTCTCATATTTCAAGAGTTCGGCCTCAGTCGCAACCACAAGTTCAATTTAAGAAGAGCTACCTCATTGCTGCGGTGTCTGGCTTTGTGTTACTTATCAAATAAGTCATTAAATATACAACTATGGAAACAATAATCCAATACTAAGCAGACCAGTCAAAAATCGATGTTATTTACAGATGGTCAAGAAATATCCCCCCAATGGTGACATCAAGTATCTGTGACTATAAGCTGAATGCAAGAATGTGCATCAGAGGAGATTGCCATCACTGGATCTGTTTGTGTTTAATGGAGTGTCATTTTTGCAGAGTCTTTGTTTAACTGAGAGGCTTGCGTATTCTCCTGTAGTCGACTACATTTGAATTAAGTACATAAGGTGACTGCATTGAAGTGACGTGACTGCATTGAAGAAACAAGGCACGATTAAAAAGACATAAAAAAAGAACACAACATCATGAACTGAGGGAGGAGGAAGAGGAAAGGAGAAACAATAGTGTGAACGTCTCCCCCCAGATCCTCAAAGGTTTGTGAAAACAGCACACTGAGGAGAAACATTTGGCTTAACATTTCATCGTTAGCAATGCTCCACAAAACATTTATGTCCTTATGTTCAGTTAGCCCCAAACCATGTCATTTGATACAAGTTTTTGTTTGTTTAAAAAAAAAAAAAAGGACAATATTCCCTCAAGTGATTAAAAAATAAAACATCACAATATGCAAAAATTAAATAACCAGTTACTACGACATACTTTGCATCATTTTTGCAAAGGGAAATTCATTGCTTAGACTGTTAAACATTTCTCATTGGCCACCATTTAAAAAGGGGTGCCCTTTACCTACCCTCCTTAGCTTTCAGTCAGAATACTCTAAAGATGGAACCCATAGATTGGCAATGCAGACACATACTAAGGAGTCACTAAAAAGCAACAGGTCAAAATGGTCTGGACTATGCTTCTCAAAATATACCAATTATTGTGTTTGTGAGTGACATCAACGCATAATCTCCTTTTTTGATGATGTATTCAGGCACAACCACTGCGATTCTTCTTCCCTCTAAAACAGACCCATTTTAATATGCATTTCCATCCATTACATCTAAATTTGCTCCCAATCCTTTAAGCACACGAGACAGATAACTGTTGATAATTGTCATGGCTTTCTCTGCCGTTAGCGACCAAGTTCATGTTCTTTGGCATGACAGGTGGTGCAGACCGTGTGTGGTGTAAAAGTGTGTGTGTGTATCTGTGTTTACAGAGGGATTAGGGAGATACAGCTGTTTAGATCCTCCTGAACTCCAATAAGTAATCAGTCCCAAGATAACAGATGAAAACAAAACAACAACAAAAAAGAACATATATGACGGTCATTGGCATAGCAGTCCCAAGTTTTGCATACAGGCTTTCATCATCACCAGGTATCACTCCAGGGGTCAAAGTTCAAAAGTCCTTAAAAGAGGAGTGGTTGGGGGGTGGCCATCCTGATTAGATTGGAAACAACCTCATTTATGCATATTCACCAGGCAGAAATATTACAAAGTCAGGTTTGCTGCTGAAGTGCTCCAGTGACACTTGAAGGGAGAGTTTATGTTCGAGCCTGGTTCAGTCTCTGAAACAAAGAACCACTGCCATCTAGTTTGTGTTCTGCCTAATATGCTCCAGCAACAGTCTGAGGAGGGAAATCATTTCCCTGAATGAAAAGACCACATGCTCCTTCACTTTTCAGTTCCACAATTTCTTTTTGTACACAGTCCCATGTATTAGTAAAGTGTTCTGGTTTTTTTTGTTTTTCATAATCGCATAATATCATTTTTTTTTCTTTAAAAAAAAAAAAAAAAAAAATTGCATTTGTTTTCTGCCCCATTCTGAAATTAGCAAAGGGCTCCACCCTGGTTCACAGTAGGCTGTTGAGAAATTGCAGCAGTGCTTCTCCATTGTGGAGGGATGAGCCTGATAGTTGGTGGGGTCGAGGACTGCAGGTCACAGTTTGGCTTTCAGAAAGGACGGGAATATGTGGCAACAGCAGCAAGTGGGTGATTTTGCAGAGAAACTGGTGATTTCTTTCTTTTTTGGCTTTCTTTGCTATGGTGTGTGCATATGTATTCCTGTGTGTGTGTGTGTGTGTGTGTGTGTGTTAAGTGTAGTGTTGCAGCGTGTATTATGTCATATGAGGGTGTGTTTGTCTTGTGTTGAATTGCTGCAGGAGTGCGATATATTTGGTGGAGTATTTCATTGGTGTGTGTAACGTCAGGCCCTACGCTCTACTGGCTGTTGCAGATACACTTCGCTACCAGCTGACACGATGGGGAGTCCGTTGTCCATGTGGTAACTGATCAGGTGACTCACACTTTCAAACCGATGGTCTTTTGTACGGACCTAAAAGACAAAAAAAATGATTAAAGACAAGTTTAAACACACACTTATAGAACCATGTCAAAGGAAAACACTACTTAAAAAATGGCCCTTAGCCAGTCATGCTTCTCCATCCCCTTTGTAATCTCTCTCGCCCTTATGATCTCCTCCTCCCACCCTGACTCACCACTCCTTCTGGGTCGACTAATAGCAGGTGTTTGGGCTGACCCCCCTGCTGTCCAGTGAGGACATACTGTCCAGGCGTGGTCCCAGACTCTCGCACCAGGAAGTCTCCATCGCGGGTAAGCAGCCTCTCTGCTTCCTTGCGGCTTAAGCTACCATGGAACCAGGTCTCACACTGCAGCTGCTGCACCAGAGGGGGCGCTGTTGTCACTGAGCTCGGGCCACCGTGCCCAGAGACCCCCAGGGCATCATCAAATGGCTCTTGAGAAATAAATACACATACATTTGTATCATTGTATTTCTCTGCTGAAAACCTCAAATGGATGCCTATATAGGAAACAATAATCATATGTCTTGTACTACTGTCTGAATTTCTATTTAGAACAAAAAATGATTGGACCTTGTCTAGGTGAGCCACTTGGTTCCTGACAGTTGCATGTTATACATTCATAGAGGACTGTGTCTTTAATGTGAAAAGCTTTACGCAGTCAACCAATCATGTTACATAAAATACTCCTGTAATGGACAAAGGCACTCTAATTCCCTTATCTTCCTCCAAGACTGCCTTCTGTGGGCAGTTCCACTCTTCAATTAGCCTGTCGTATGGAATGTACAGTACACACTACTCTGCTCATCTCCTTAGTCAATAATTAGCCCTTATTATTTCCACATGGCAAAACAATTGCACATTTGAGTTACCAGTAACTCATTTTCATTACAACCCACACATCTTGTCATTTACAAGAAATCATGTTATCACCTTTTCCGGTTGTTTAGTTTCCCAGCAATAGGGTTAGTTATCTGCAGTGCTTCAGTGGTTTTTAGATAGCAGTCAGTTTTAACCAGATTTATCAAGCTAGTGTGATATTCCCAACACAATGCAGACAGATCAAGTAAGGCACTTACTCATGTCAAAAGCATCTCTGTGAGCATTTCCATTGGCCGCAACTGGGGGGCGGGGTTTATCTACATTGACGTATGAAGGGTCATCAAACAGTTCCCGTCCCCCCTCTTTAGCACCCACTAAAAAAAGAAATGAATAAAAAAATAAAAAGACATGACCTTGGCACATCTTCCCATTTCCTCATCAGCCATGCACATTAAAAGGCATTTTAACCAGCCATTACAAGATATAATAAAACAACAAAGACAAGAGAGTGGAGAAAACTGAATTCTGTCCTAATTGTGCCTGGATGACAACCTTAGTCTTTCCTTTTCTCCTGATTTACAGTGAATGGCAGAGAGAGATGCAGACAGACGGAGCTCACCTGGTAGAGGCGGCAGAGGCTGCTTGTGAATGTCATTCTGACCAGGCTGTCCATAAGGCTGCAAATACAGAGGCATATAAACAAATAATTAGTCACAGCCACATGTGGGCATACTGTGTACATACACAAACATTCCTATTAAAAGGGTAGTGGAAGGTCAGTGATGATTTGTCTATCACAAACTGAGAAATCCCAGCTGGGTTACTGTTGCCTTTCCTTACAAGCGTATCATCTCTTAACTACAGTATGAGCATTGTTAGGATGTGTTGAAGCGTGTGTGTGTGTGTCTCATCGTGTCAGATTTATGTTCACTTTTCTCACCAGCGTGGCGCCTGGGCGGGTCCTCATGTCAATCAGTCCACCAGGGGGAGGCTGTTTTCCAGGGAAATTATTATAGTAAGGGACGTCAGGAGGTGGAGCAGCCTCATCATCTTCTTCCTCCCATGCAGAGCCGTCAAACGGAGCCATTCTGGGAGAAAAGGGGAGACACAAAAGCAGATACAGAAACAAAATACAAATACAAGCTCATGTTTTGGGGCTCATGTGAGTGACATTTTTCACATTTACCTGTCATGAGGTGTGACCACTTTGGGGGGGTTCTTTAGGTACTGTTTAAAACGCAGTTCAAAGGCCTGGCCAATGGTGCTGATGACTTCCTGGGCTAAACCCTCTGAACACTCCAGGATGTGACATGCTGAGGGAGAGGAGAAGGCACAGATTACTATAAGGAAGCTGCAGCAACATGTACTTGAATGAAATATGCACTCAGCTAGACAAATATATCAACCTGAAGGAAAAGTATAAAATTGAGCAAGCATGTCATGGCATTCACTTTACCCACTCTAGTTTTCCCTCAAATTGCAGAATTATGCAGAGAACAT
The DNA here is from genome assembly GCA_005408345.1 of Macquaria australasica. Taxonomy (NCBI): domain Eukaryota; kingdom Metazoa; phylum Chordata; class Actinopteri; order Centrarchiformes; family Percichthyidae; genus Macquaria; species Macquaria australasica. Next base: position 347,517 of record SEMN01000417.1, read on the forward strand.
GAACAATATTTAAAGTGGTGTTGAATGTTGGTAGAACCTCAATGGACATGATGTAATCCCAAAGATTTTCAGTATATTTTGTAGTTGCTCATGAACTCTGTGAGAGTGAAACCGAGAATAGTGTTTTTTTCCTCCATTCGCCATCAATGCATGGAAAATCAAGCCACATGTTCACATATTTAGCACATCAGCATGAATAAAGCCGATTCTGCCAAACAATTACAAACAGTCCTGTTACTTGCTGTGCCTATTTAGTGGTAAATGTACTGTTTCTTCCTTCGCTCTGCAAACTGGGTCTGTAATGTCTCAGCTTCGGTGGGCGGAGTGTCAAATTCAAAGGGGAATAAAAAAATAAAACAATAAATAGAGCCATTTCATTAGTTTAATGGGATTCATTTATATTTTAATAGAACAGCTTCTTCGTATTTATTTTCAGTATTTGCTGAAAGTGCAATCTCAAAACCTGTTTCACCACCCAATGAGACTGAAAGTAGAGAGAACATTTGCAACATGTGTGAACCAAAGGATCACTTTAAAATTATTTTTTAAAAGTGTCTATATTGTCAGATGCCACCTGAGTGAAGGTGTCATTTTGCTGTTTCTGCTCACCTCTCTGGTTGACTGGGTCTTTGGCCACATATGCTACGTACTCAGCCGTATCCTGAGGGAGACAGGGTAAGACAGTTAGGGAAGGCGGGGAGGGGAAAAGTGATAGGAGAAAAAAGTGAAGGGCAGGTTTAGGATAGAAAGGCTGAAAAGAAGAAGAAGAAGAAGAAAGAGATAAAGCAAAAGCTGCAGCTTAAGTCAGAAGTTAAAAACAGACATTGAACTGAAAGAACTGAAAGAGAACTAACAGGAAGTGATGAGATAAAGCTTTGAAGAGAAGGACTGCAAACCAGCGAGGCAGCAATGGCGTGAGTGGTATTCATAGGAATAGACAATGACAGAAGACAGGAAGGAAGGATATGCAGGCTGAAGAAAGGTGGAAAAAGGCCAGAGTGAGATTTGAGCTGAGAGAGAGTGTGTTGGGTGACTCACTGGGTCTCCTCCAGAGGCGAAGGAGATGGACTGCATGTGATGATTGGCGATTATCTGTGGAGAAGAAAAAGAAAGAAAGGAAGAGAGAGAGAGAGAGAGAGAGAGAGAGAGAGAGAGAGAGGGAAGAGAGAGAGACAGAAGGAGAGCACGTGGGTGACATGAAGTATGTGGGAAGTGAGATGAAAGCATGTGGATGGAGAGACAAATGTGGAATCATTACTGAGAAAAATGCTTTTTCCTCCATTGAGCGCCATCAACTGCAGCAGAAATAAAAACTAAGTAGGGACAATGGATGGAACACCTTTTTAACAGTCTGCAACAACCGCCCATGTTGGATCAATAACAACGTCAACACTTGCTAATGCTCTGAGCACATTGTGTGGTCTATATCTGGGGCTTTATTTGTGAATGGATACATGTGCATGGCACGTTTCTTTGTGCTACGTGTTAATGTGTGTGCACTGCACTACTGTATGCCATCTCCCCAAAGAAATAAACATCGTTCAGCAGCTATTAACTCATTAGAGGTCTAGGAGGAAGATCACATCCTGCCCCGTGGCGATGCAGGAATGAAGACGATGGTTAAGAGGGATTTGCGCAGCATCCAGAATAAATGAGGCAAACAAAGTGAAGAAGCTCAAAATTTATTTGGGAATCCCCTGAATGCCCCAAAAAGTCACGACGCACAGCGCGCTGATGACCACATCACAAAAATAATACCTTGAGTTAGGTGGTGGTTTATATTACTAAAATAACTAAATATCAAAAATCTGTTTATATCATTAATTAGAGCGTGAAAGCAGTGGGAATAATTGTCAGGCATGATCATAAAACTAACTTTGGGCAGATAATTCAGGTTAGTAGATAACAGGATAATGAACAATAACAATGCAGTTTACACATTACACATAATGAAAATAAAAATCTTATAAAAATTGCCATTCTAAAGTTGATGTTTATAAAGTAAGTCCGTATAATCCTTAAAACCACATGAAATCCCTCCAACAGAGAGACCCTTAGGTTCACTCCGCTTCAGTAATGCACAGCGTTAAGTGCCAAAAATACCACTGGCTACAACTGAGCTCTACTCTAACAATCAGATGCATCTCTGACTCACAGTCAAATCATCTCTGGCTATCAAGGACAAATCGGCCAAACACAAAGTAGAGTACCTAAGAAAAATACACACAACAGCAGCTTCAAGAGTAAGTCAGTCTAACCTGTTTGCAGTCGGAGGCCAGCAGGTTGAGGCTGCTGGTCGAGATGGTGAGGCTGATTGTCATGCCAGCAAACTGCAGGTTACTCTTTCCCAGGATGGATGACAGACAGCGAGAGGAAGGCTGCGAAGGAGAAGGATGTGGTCCATGAGTGATAAACAAACAAGGTGCACAAACAGAAAACAACGGGCCATTGTTTTTTTGTTTTTTTTTTACTTCCACAAGGCACGATAGTCCACTGAGTGCTCCCTGGCTGTGCATAAGCTTGTGGGCATATGTGTGGAAATGCCTGTGTGTGTGGGAGTGGAAGAACAGCTGCAATTGTGAAAGCGATCCTGTCTCCAAGGCCAGCTGTGACCAAAAGGGAGTAGACAGGACAGTTCACATACTGTAGGCTGGGCCAAGAGCATCATGCAGACCACGCCAGCACTATAGTGCCAGCCCGTTTATTCCAATCCTCCTGTTCACATGGCTTTCATCCATATCTGCTCCAGAATATTTGGCGTACGCTGTGAGAAAAACAGCATCAGGACAGGATGCACGTGCTAAGCCACATTAACCTCAGTCCAGCCAAATCAGAGGGACTAGACTACTTTCATCTATTCTAGTTTGCATCCTATAACAGTGTTTTGTCTGGTGTGCTGCACTGCCAGACATTCCTCGGTCAAAACCTGCTAAGGCAACAAGGCGCTGGATTTAGCCACCTGTTTTATGGACTGTTTGGGTAGATGTTTTTAGTTTTACAGGAATACTGTGCACAGACACAAGCAGTCTTTTAAACAGCAGACTGGCGGCTGTGTCTGCTAATCTGTAGTGCTTCTTTGGCCTGACACTGGCTCCACACAAAATACTACTCCACCTCTCCAGCCTCCCTTGTGACAAGAGGGAGGGAACAGAGACCAGAGAGTGATTGGTAATTACCTGCCAGTAGTCCAGTAACCACAGAAGTGTACAATCAGCCTAAATCAAGATCTGTGTCTGTGTGTGTGTGTGAGAGAAAGGGAGTGTGTGACTAAATAGCCAACTGACCACAGAGTGGACAATCAAGCTAAATCTAGCTCTTATCCAGAAAACCCTTCCCACTACCGCCCACTTAAGCCGTATAAATAAATAATGCCCTGTAAGGGTGTGTGCTAGTGTGCGTGGTGTGTACCTTTCTCCTGCGCTGGGCTCCTTTGGCTCCGGGCACTGCCTCGCACACCACAGAGATAGCCTCTCTGAAACATTAACAACATGCAAGTGTTGCAATAGCATGTCATTAACCCTCACACCTTCCCGGACTCACAATTATGTGGATTAAATGAGATCTGGCCGTGGGTGATTGAATTTATCGTCCCTGGCAACTGTACTCATCTTTGCCACGGAGACAAACATCACTACGGAAACCAGAAGGAAACCACCAGGATTCCTGAACATTCTAATTTAGGGGCTGGGAGAGCTGCAGGCGTGTATACACACAGACACATGCACAAATGAGCAGACACTAACTCAGAAAGAAACAAGCAAGCAAGCAAAAGAGGGCAGAAGCGGGACAGAAAGCAAGCAAGCAGACTAAGACATATATGAGAGGTGAGCGGGGTGTGTGACTGCACATGGCCGACATTTCTCTAAGTCTAACCACACTTTTAAAATCTCGCCCCCACATGCACAAAGGAGAAATGAAATGAGAGAAATGGCGAGCCAGCAGCAGATGAGCAGTGTGTAATCTCACCTGGTGACCTGAGTTCTGGTGTTGAAGTCCAGCGCTCGCATAGACTGTAGCACCTCCACGCAACCCATGTACTGGCCAGGAAACAGGAAGGCAACACATTAGCATCAGACATTTCCTACATCCCAGTCCCATTGGACAGATGGAACACAATAGAGGAAGAAAGCAATGGCGTCCTTTCCTCATTTCTGTGTCAGTTTCTAAAAATATAAAAGAAGGGTGTATCTATGCAAAGATACTGACTGGACAGAGACATGTGTAATTATATATTTTAGTTAGGGGTTAGTGAGAGCGTGCCAGTCACTTACCCGTACAGTGTAGGAAACACCGCTGGTGCTGACCACACTGTCGGAGTGCAGCCAGCCGCGGGTGGGCTTGTTGACAAAGGAGCCATGGCGCGTCCACTCATCTCCTCCCAGCTGCCCTCCTTCCACCCGTGCCCTCCTGGACGCCCCTCCCAGCCGGTTCATGTCCTGCAGAGGAGGTCGGGGAGGGGGAGAAGGAGCAATTAGAGGGGGGAGTGGGTGATGAAGCGGAGGGGAGGAGCTAGAGCTGCTCCTGTCGTCCCCAGAGGACTCAACAGGCGCCTGAGGCTGCTGCGGCCTGCTTGAGGGTTTGAGTCCTGGGAGAAGAGTGGCAGAGACACCCAGACGAAGGGATCCCATCCTGGGGAAGAAGGAGCAGAGGGTGGTGGGGCTGTTCTCAGCCGGGCGGGGAGAAGAGGGGGGCAAGATGGGAGTGAGAGACGAGGAGGAGAGAGAAGAAGGTAAACCAGGGGAGGGAGTGAGCGGGGTGGCAGGACTGGAAGGAGGGAACGATGATGGATTGGAGTTTGTTTCATCAGTTGAGCTCAGCGATTCACTCCGAAAGTGGGTGTACTTGGTTTTTGGGACAAGCTCCATAATGAATCTGCAGTGTCAGTTTTTATATCCGCGCAAGTCCACACAGGCTCCAGTGATTTAATCAAAGTCTCTTTGTCTCAGTATTCAAAGTTTCTCTCTAAAGGGACACACAGCCATCTGTCTGTCTCCCTCAGCGTAAGAGCTGCATCCATCTGGTTGTCTGTCCTCCACTCATGACCATGCAGCCGAAACCAAACTGCTTTAAAAACGGCTTCACCCACAATGAAAGGAGAATGAGGAAAGGCGCAGAGGAAAAGTGGGGTGTCCCAGTTAATGGTAGGATGCAGATGAAAAAAGTTTGTTTTCAGTGCACCAGTGCAGATCATGTTGTCATCAGTTCACTTTTAAATCTGCATCAATGTTCATTGTGTTCCCAGGGACTGATGATGACATGGTCTTAGCTCTCCACAAATTGTTCATCTTGGTCTTTTTGCCATAATGTAAAACAATATCTGTGAGTATCTTGTCCCAGCTTAATAGCCTCTCAGTGAGGGCCAGTTATCCAGCTGTCGCCAGCACCATGGAGAATCAGCACAAGTGATTGTCTCTCAACGCCCCCTCACGTGTCTTACTGCACTGAGGGGTGCGCACTTGTACATGATGTGTTTACATGCATGTGAGGCAGTATAAGCCTTCCCTGACCACAATGCTTCTTAGATAATCAGTGTATGTGTGTGTTGGCGAGCGCACATGCGTGCATGTGTGAAGCAGCTCCCCTTGGCAGCTCTATCCTGCTTGATACGGGCCCATAAAAATCCTATTAGCAGCCAACGAGGGGATCGCAAGGGGGCTGCGTGCACTAACACGGCAGCAACACACACACACACACACACACACACACACACACAATAGACAGCTCCAATTGGTCGATACTACAGTGAGCACCTGCAGAGCTCAATGAAGCCGAGAACTACTAAAGAAGAGAGTGGAGGCTTACTGATGTATGGCTAGTATCCAACGCGGCAGGCTTTCTTTAACACCTACTTTTCAAGTGCATCGTATTCTCAAATCTTTCATCGGATTCCTCTTTTACTCCCTCTCCCTCTTCCTCCAAATGGTTTCATGTCCTCTCTGAATGGCCCTCGCTCTCTCACTCCCTGCGTCTCCTTCTTCTTCTTCTCTCTTCTTCCAGATTACTTCTGGCACAGCCTTGCTCCCTTCCTCTGCACTCTTTCCTCCCTTCTCTCTGTCTCCTCTCTTCTCCTGGAAGCCCTCTCTCTTCCTCCACACGATGTACTCTGCCAGTCTCTGTCTCTCTAACGCCTCCGCCCTCTCCCGCGCTACCACTTCCTCTCTCCTCTTCCAGATGATCTCTCGCTCCCCCTCACCCCCTCCCTCGTCTGCTCGCCCGTTCTCCAGGCTGTCCTGTTTAACAGTCCCTCTGTCTAATAAATTAATAGTGAGCCCTGTCTTTCTGACTCTCTAACTTTAAGATCAGGGATGGCTAGAGGCTAGGCATGGTCACCTATTTAGACACCAGTAGAAAACAGAAAGAAAAAAGTTAGTACTTAAGACTGGGCTGGCAGAGTTGGGCCCGTTCCTGACTAAAGTTCCTGATATGGCTAAAACAAGTGAGGCTGCCTTTGGTTCAAGTGTGTTTCCCAAACTGGCCACCTTGGTTAGGATGGGTTTGTTTTCTGGAGCACCATTAGGTATTGGTAGTTTGATTCTGAGATGTGGTCTGTGTCTGGTACAGTGATACACACTGCAGTAGCACGGTGGTGATGTAACACTGGAGAATGTAGGTCATTGGCTGATGACGACTACCGGTGGGCTTGTTGTGATGGTAATGAGACCTGAATGGTCCTGTTTGAACTCCCAAACCAGGGTTCCCTGAATGGTGCTGGAGGCTCATCAGAGTTGAACGTGAACTCGCTCACCCAGCTTGAAATGCTCAATAAAAAACGCACACTGTTGTTACGCTGATCTCTCCATGAACCTGTCTTCTCACTGTTACTTTATTACTGCCTGGTTCGAATAACAAGCCCAGATTATAGTTAGTTACCTGAGAGAAGAGCGTTGACACAGCCCCATATGATATGAACAAGCCAAGTGTTATGTTCTGGAACCACTTCCCTCCTTATCTAAGGCAGGGCTTATCAAGCAGCAGGTTCACTCTCAGTTCTACCACAAACTACTGCGCAGACACCACATAACATTTCATATTCTGCATAGACCAACCTAGAAGGCAAACAACAGTCTGCTTACATTAACAGTCTCTCGCAGAGTCCCACAAACAAAACAGTCTGCAGCAGATTGACTTCAGTAGGAGGAAATGCTACACCTACAGTCCTGCAGCAAGCTGGCTGGCCTACACCTCAGTGCTATTGAGGCACTAGTCATATTTACAATCTGTTGACCTTTACTCCCTCAAAAGGAGAGCAAGGTTTACACACACCTTGCCTAGACGACTTACACAACGTTGTAAATTTGGCACCAGTGTTTCAGCGATGCCAAGTGAAAAGGTCGATTTCTCCACACACTAACATTTCAGAACGTAACGGTCTGAAGTACAGTGGGCCAGCTTGTAGTGGGCGCTGGATGCATGGCAAAGGAACAGTCGCCTACACCAGTCTAGCACCACAGAAGGATTGTCTAGCTAGTCATCCATCTGGTCTTGGCCAAAAAGCACCATGGAGGATTCAGTCACACTCACGCAGTGCCAGACAGGCTGGGATAATCTCCAGAAAGCAGTAAAGAAGTATGGCTGGAAAAGTCACAAAAGACACCCTGTACTTGGACAATCAAAGAGCATGCAGAACAAACAAAACAGTCTCTCACACCCCTAATAAAACCAGAAATTAGTCTCGAGAGGGAATTAGCACTTTAAAAAAAGGCAAAAGATCCAACGTGAATGGACATGTTAACACTAGAGGAAAATCCAGGTGTGTTCTAATACACAGGGGTGCTGAAATGCTCTATGAGCAGAGTTAACACTCGCGCTACCCGAGGATGTTTTAGTGCACAGAGCACAGTGTAGGTCAGGTGACTGTATAGGAGATGACCCTTTACATGAGTCACCTACACACAGACAGTAAAAGGAACAGACTGTCACAAACATAACACACCTAATGATCAGTGATTAGTGGCCTCAAAGCCAAGCAGCTGCACAGAGTGATATGTACAAGTGAAACCAGTACCATAATCTAATTTATCCAGTCATTCCTGATAATGGCACATCAGCTTGACTGATGAAGATGGTTGTTGCCGTTGATAAAGGTGAGATCAGGAAAAACGAGGCTGAGCCGCCGCGTGCAACACGAACACACAGAATGGGGAGGGGGAGACAGGTGACCTGAAACAACCCTGATTCTCGGAGACTGCCGAGCACCGCATAGACAAAGACTGTCTAGTAAAGGAAAAAATCCTGTCTAAGAAAGAAAGTCTAAAACTGCACGCAACCATGGACTAAACAAGTCCACTGCTTCTTATCTACTGAATATATACGATTACCTAATTGAACAGCACCAGTTTGAAAAGATAAGACAGGAAAAAAGAACTTTACATCTTGTTCTGTCTGCAGCTGCCGCCCGTTGCTATGGCAACAGACATTAAAAGAGATGCCTGTGGAGGACATATACTGAGAAGTCCCGACAACTGCAGAAATCTTCAGACAAAGAGATAACTGCTTTGTCAAGTCACACGACAGCAATTAGTTGCTGCACCCACATTAGAGCTTCTTTTCATCCAACAGGAGGAAAAACTACAGACTCCTAGAAAGATCAATAGGTTTCAGGAAATTATCAAAGTTTGACCGGCGTCGCGCCAGCCATAAAACCCAATCAATGTTGACATCCCATGTCAGCTGCATGCACTGACTCCAACTAGGGCATGTAAAACTGTATGTCTGACATTATTTCAAAAGAACAATAATCACTTTCCTAATAACAGTATAAACAACAACTACGCTAATAATTTACTTCTAAAAGACAACACTGATGTTTAGAAAACTTGCATAAAAACAACCTGAATATTCTGTGCAGCAGCTAACAAAGATAATCATTGTATAACATCCTGCAGAGTAGATCCTATGCTCAAAGATAATAGAAAATCAGAAATCACAAAGAGTCTATATTTACAAAAAACAAAAAAAAAGTGAATTCAAATTTTTCTGTATAAAGTGCATCTAATCAATTTCCCTAAGAGTTCTTTCTTTTTTTAATGAATGGCAAAAAAATTGTTCCTTTTTTGGTTTACAAAGCATACAGTTGATAATCCATGGTGATTCATCTAAAGCTGGGCTCCATATTCACATTAGAACCATATTAATGTTTAAACAGCCACAGACTGTCTGGTCATCCGTCCTCTCCTTCCTCTTTCTGGCTCTCCGTCCGTCCACTCCCTGAAAAACGTGCTTCTCCTCTGATCCGCTCTTCCGCTCGATTAATTCACAAAGTCACTGCCGGCAGCTCCTCTCCATCTATCCTCTCATCCGTTTGGCTGCCTCCTCTTCTCTTCCCTCCTGTTTCTCTCTCTCTCTCTCTCTCTCTCTCTTTCAGCAGATGGTGAAATGGCAGTGCTGCCAGGATGGACAATGGCACTCCTTCATTGTGTTCCTCTTCTCCCCTCACGACTGTCTCTCATTCCCACTTTCCTTCCACCTCTGTCTGTTAGAGGGACTATCACGCTGTCTGTCCTCCCCTCCTCCCAGTCTGGATGGGTGATGCTGCCTCCCATTTTCTCTCTTACCGTCTCTCTCTCTCTCTCTCTCTCACACACACACACTCGCGGCTGCTGCCTCTGCCCTCCCCACCTCCTATCCTACCTCCTTCCTGTTTCCTCCCCTTCCCCCCACCTCCTCTCTGCAGCCTCAGTCATTTAGCAGCGTACATGTGTATGCACAGCAAGATGCTGCGCTCCTGTACATTAATGCACACACTCCAAGGGGAGATGGAGATGTGCAAGGGAGGAAAGGGGGGGGGGGGGTTGTGTGTGCATGTGAGGGTTGTCCATGTTGGCTATTCATGGCTTCTCCCTTATTCATGTTTGGTAACCTGAGAAACAGGGTGAAAGAGGGAGAGAAAGAAAGAGAGGGAGGATGGAGACAGACAGAGGAAGAGGGTTCACCCTCCCTCTACGGGCTGCGCAGAGTGTGACATGAGGTCACTCTATATAACCTTGATGAAAGTGGACAAATTAAAAAAGAAAAAAACAGACTTGCATTCAGATAATACATATTCTCTGTGTTACTACATGACTAGAGTTCTCTAGGGGAAAGGACAGGTTATTACCAGGCAAGCACAATAACAACTGAGTGATTCTCTAGAGGCAGACAGAAAGCAAAGATCCCATAGATTGGATCCGACATTCAAGCGTATCTGATGAGAAGGCAGTGTTGCGGAAAGCAGAGGAAACCACCCATAGAGTGACACAAGAACCCAGCAGAGTGGATAGTAAGGAGTCCTCAAATGACACCCCAGCATACAGTCCCTGCAGTACTACGTTTGGCCACTGCACTGCCGTCAGGTAGTCGAGTAGTGCACTCATTGATGTGAAGGAACAAAATCAGAGAACTGCAGAGAACTGAAGTGTCATTCAAGATAATATCCATCACCGTACCCCACACTGTGATATGACTGGAAGTGATTGGTATGACAGTGATTGGTGAAGACAGTCCCCTCCACCCGTAGCCTGCACCATGCCAGTAACTGGTGAAACACATGACACACTGTGGCTTAGGGTTGACAGATAGATAATGCCGTTTTCTTTAAGAACTTTATAGTTTTAGCTAGGTGTACCTAATAAACTGGCAACTCACTCAAACCAGAATAAATGTACATACACAGGGCTGCACAATTACTCATGCATGATTACACGCCGCGACTTTAGTTTCCAGTTTCACAAGAATAGATAGACAGAAACTGGCATATTAGCCATATTGAAATATTTCTTTTAGGCTGCTGCAGGGGAAAACTTTTAAATCATATAAGATGCCAAACGTGTAGGAAAATATAGTTTGTTTTCTCAATTCATCGGTAGGGGTGCAACAATATAATGTATCATAGTCTAGTTTCTTATAATACTGTGCTTTGTTCAAAATCTCTTGAATAATACTCCTGTTTTCTGCTGCTGCTGAGAAACCAATGTAAATGGGTCAAAAAGCTCCACTTTTTCATTTCAAAGACTTGAGCATCACAATTTAATAAAGTTGAATTATAATAAATTGAAAATAGGAAATTAGGGCACATCTCAAGAAGGCCTTACTTCGTGATGTATTAAAAATGAATCAAACTGTGAATTGTGTGAATTATTACACCCCTACTAAAAACTGCAGTCATGTTCACAATATCTAGAAATCTAATTTAGAGCATTTGTTCTGTAATCATGCAGCCCTAAATTTACAATTTATTACAGACCAATATTTAACCCTCCTGAAGACAAGTGGGCCAGATGATTACTTCCAGGAGGGTTTTTTACTTTAATCTATCTTTAAACCTCTCATCAATCTCTAAATACCATTATAACAACAGATTAGACATGAGAGTTTTGACCTTTCTATTTGACATTACATTGTGGTGAGAAGAAGCGGCCCCTTTGCCACTGTGTCACGGTGGGTTTTTGATTAGCTGCTTGTATCATTTGAATGTCTTACCATATATTCCATTGGCCAACACAGGCTGGCTGTGAGTCTGTAACCCTAAAAACACCAAAGTGCACATCAGCACAATGTACACACACACACACACACACACACACACACACACACACACACACACACACACACACACACACACACACACACACACACACACACACGGAGCCAATCACAGCGTGCTCCAATGCCGCCCTTGCAGCTACTTGACTCCCAGCATGCTTTGCTCCCAGGATCAGCTGTGGAGAGGGTCATGGGACCTCCTTGATATAAACAACCCAGTTGATTAAGCACACAGAGACATAACATTGACATAAGACGGAGCTAGAGCGAGACAGAGAGGGAGAAAGTAACAAAGAGAGAGAAAAGAATGAGCAAGAGTGATAGAAGAAAGGCAATAATCCAGTGTGCGTGTTGAAACACACTCTGTGGAATGAAAGGAATTAACTGAAAGGACCGCATGTGTAGGATGTTTGTGTCTCGGCTTGCCCAACGCGAGTTAGCGAGTGTGTGTTTTGTCTCTATGGAGTAGATGGAATAACTGTCTGCGGAAGCTGCAGCTAGTCAGTATTTATTAGATGAAATAGTCAGAGACGGGCCAAGACAGAGCTCTGGATCTAATGCACACGCTGCAGGGCCACATCTGCTGTCTGCTCTTATACTGTATGCCTATGTGTGTGTGTATGTGTGTGTAATCTGATTTGACCTGCCTCACTCACACTAGGCCAAAAAATGAGCGTAGATGAGTAAAGGGGCCTAGTCGCTGACCTTTTCCCTATTGGACTATTGCCAGCCGGAGACGCTGTCTAACATCAGTTCACATTACAGAGACAAGTAAGACAATGAGGAAGACAATGAGCGCAGAGGGAACGGTGGGAGGGAGCGTAACTGACAAGGGAAGACCTCTCTGATTGGAAAAGACGTGCAAACAAACACGTATGTACGCACCGGCAAAATGGCTAACCAGTTTTCAAAAATTAGAGGTGAGAGTAAACATTAGATTAGCCAGGCATTCAGCAGGAGGCCTTTCTGCTGGTTTCATGGCTCACCACGCACACAGCAAACATGTGAGCTGGCTATTTTGGGTTGTGCCAACCCCCCTTCACCACCCCCTCTAACCACACTCCCACATCTCTATCTCCTTCCATCATTCCCTTCCTGCTGCCACTCTCTGCCTCTCTCCACTTACAACTTCCCCCGTGCTGTAATGGTTTATTTGTCATAGACTGACTGTTATTTCTTCACTTATATTTCCCTCTCAAACTTTAACACATTCTGAGCACCGACTTAAATGTGTCTGTGGCATCGAGTATTGAAACTGTCAAGTCCCAAAAGTTAGCATGAAATGTTTTTCAGATGCTGTGTACATATTCTCTGATCATTTAAACATGATATGACATATTTAAAGCTTGAGTGTGACACTTTTACATATAAATAAACATCCGTTACATTCAAGCCGTTGCCAGATGAGTTCACACAATGCTGATTAAGCCTGTCACTACCAGGTAAATGTCTCGGTATTTCGCAGTAAGCAGAGTTTTTAAATGTCGTGTCTGTGGTGACATTCCCATGCTAGGCAGAAGGGGCAACACCGGTAGTAAAACCAGAAGAAGAGAAGGGACTGAGGGCAGACATAATGTCGTGTTACTGCTCTTGGACAGGTTGGCATTTGTAAGATATTTGGAGTAGGCTATGTAGCTATTACATTTACTCTACTTACTTACTAAATGGTGGATTATTGTCTTGGAACTGTGGATATTTGAGCGAGCTCCCCTGTAGCCATACATCATTTGCGCGCATCGACAGCGTTTGTGTAATTACTCTCACTGCCAGAAGGAGGAGACAAAAGTTCCGCACTGCAGCTTTAAGTCATAACTTTGCCAACTTCATACTTATTTTATTTCAGCAAAGTTTCTCTTTCTGTATGGCTGCTTGTGTTCAAACATTACATGCTGCGGTGTTTGAGAAGTTCAGCTTGTTTTGTGAACAAGAAAAGGGGATTAGAGTTTTCATGAAGTGTTTTAGTTCCATGTTCCACCTGACAGGTATTGTTTTGACACCTGTATCAAAACATGTCAAAAGGATACCCAGTCCTATTCTACTTCCACATTAACGATTAACCAGGCTTTCCTTTACCAGGATGAGGTGAACATTAACATACCTCAAGACGTGTTCCTACTCAGAGAAAACTGAATGAAGGCGGTTTCCAAGTCCCTGTTTTTTTCAGCTGTTCAAATAACAGTTGGCTTTAACCGCTGCTTTTTTATTGTTTATGTCAAACTTTATCTACAAAATTAAAATAAAGTGCTTTCTGCATCTTAAAAGTGTGTCACTCAGTATTTTCAGAGCAGTTAAATATTTCAGTGTCTCGAGTGTGATTCTAATCTAATAGCTGATTTATTATTCTCTGGAATCAGTATAGGGAACAATCTAGAGCATAAACCTGTGATAAAAGCTCTACCAGGGACAGACCAGGAAATGAGAATTTAGCCTGTACCAGACCTGATATCAACCTAACCCTAAAGCGATCTTGATTGGCAGAGGAACAACTTCAATCTCACACCCAAAAACATTACCTAGCTAGGCCAGACATGGGTGGAGGAGCCCTGAGCTGCAAAAAAAAAAGAAAAAAGAGGCGACTTCTAAAAATGCAATCTCAGCTTTCTGCATAAAAAGAGATCGACCACGATAAAGACATCAGAGCTATTTCTCAGCTCAAAGCACATGACAACAGATTCATGCTGACATATTGTATATGTCAAAGCCAATATAACGATCAACGTAGGCTAATACAGAATCAAAAAATACCATCGACAGTCATTATACTGTGACTTCAGTTCTGTTTTTGTAAATTAAATCCAAGCTCTGCTCACTTCTCATTTTGAACATCACACAGGGCAGGATTTTGATCAAATTGCGGTTTACTGAACACTTGAGCATGTTGCACTCAACTGAGCGGTGCAGGAGGAAACACAGCTGAGGCTCCGTCCCATTGTGTAGGTAGAGGTAGAGACGGACAACCACATGCTACGAACTCGAAAACAAACTCCTACGGTTTTGTTTCCAGAACACACTCGCACATGCACGCACCACACACAGACACACAAACAAACATAACCCCACACCGGCAGACAGACTGATATAGCATACACATCAGACAAAGACGTAGACAAACGCACCCTCACATGGACAGACACCCACACATTATGTCCTGTCAACAGTCTTGACATGTTTAAAGCAGCTTAGTACCCCGCCACTGTGTTTTATCAATAGCCAAATTTTAAGTATCACAAGACTAATTCAAGGCTAATATCAGCACTAACATTCACTGCTTACAAAAAAAACTCAACGCTTATTTCTGAAGTGACTGTGTGTATATGTCTGTGAGTGATACGTGCACAAGCACACACACACCTGTCAAAGTGAAGCTGTAACAATCACAAGTGTCACGCCGTGCCGTCAATCAGCTCTCACTGGTGACTGATACGGTTTGAGCAGAAGTGGACAGATCCAATTTTAATCAAGTGGATTTTGGATTGTGCCACCGCTTTGATGGAGTGGCCAAGATGCTCCGCTTTGACTGACAGGTTGTGTATCAGAGTGTCCTTCCGTTTGTGTTGTTTCTGCCCTTGTATGTGTGTGTAGGTGCACGTCTCTTGTTTATCTGGCTCCTGACATGTGTCTAAATCTACCATTTTTCGGATCGGACCTTTACGATTGGACCTTCTCTTCCCCTCCACTTCATCAGCGGAGATAACTTCCACCATATAATATCATGTCAGGGGCTGCTGGTCTGAGCGGTGTGGCTGACCCTGATAAGAGCACTGAGCCCTCTGCTCTCTCCGTCGCCTCAATCATCCCTCATACCCTTGAGTCTGTTTCCATAATCGTCTCGTCTGTCCTTCACTCGTTCATGGTGAACTTTAACTCTGTCACAGTGACCCTGTTTCATCACATCTGAGGTGCGCTTAGCTGATCGGTCTCCATGGATACGCTCAACGCAGAAGTAATAGTGGAGCATACCTGTAAATTTAGGCTACTGAGATTTATGTGTGTGTGTGTGTGTGTGTGTGTGTGTGTGTTGATAGGCTCTATAGCTTATCTCACTGACAATTTACGACAACTTGAAGAGATTCAGCTCGACTCTGACACTATACCAGGACCGTTTTTTTTATAGACTTTTAAACACTCTGTGTAGGGCTGCAACTAATGATTATTTTCATTATCAATTAATCTACCGTGTATTTTCTCAATTGATCATTTTGTCTATCAAATAGTGAAAAATGCCCATCATCATTTCTCAAGAGGTGACATATTCAAATGACTTGTTTTGCCCGACCAACAGTCCGGGATGCAAATAATAAATATATCAGTTTACTATCACATAGACTGAGAAGATGGAGCCAGCAACTGTCATTTTTTACATGAAAAACAGTTAACTGATTATCAAAATAGTTGGCTATTAATTTTCTGTCTATTGACTCATCGATTAATCGCCTAATCATTTCAGCTCTAACTCAATTTGAGAATATTGTTGTGTCTAATAAATAACCAAAAGGCATTTTAGTGACATATTCTCTATTCATTTACTGATAGAGGCATGAGCTTGGGGCCACTCAGTTGACTTCTCATCATTGCCTATTTTAAACTATAGCCACAGAGCTTTACCGCTGGCTGTAACTCTACAATGTTGCTCAACTGGCAGCTACTGAGACTTTAGGCTCGAATAACAAAACCTGAAAACTTGCCTGACAGCGCGAGCAGGACGAACACAACGTCAAACACTTAGCGAAATGTGTGTGAACAGCCCAGTGTGATCATGAGCTACGTTTTTACAGTAGCCCGACAGGCTACACTACACTGTGTTGTCTTAAATATAACACAAGCATACGACTTTACAAAGGCAGGACAATGCTTCCCTGCGCGCGCCACAAAGATATTAAGTGAAGCATTTCCTCAAACTTTTCACATGTACAACGACTGCGGGATTCTGACGCGCAGCACGCACACAGTCCAAACCATGCCCCCCCAAAAAAAAGTGTGGTCAACTTTTAACGAGCAACTTACCAGCTTTCTTCCTCCCTTTCCCTTGCGTTGCCCCTTCTGCCCAGCAAGCTGTTGCTGCGTAAACTTCAGCTTAATTTCTGGACAAAACGTCGATGGTTTTGTCCAGCAGGCGTCTTAAAGTCTTCATTAACTTCATGAGAGATGAGTCTAAACTTCTTCTTTCCTCTCCCTTTCCTTCCCTTCCTCCTCCCCCCCTCCGCGGTCACGACAGAAGCCACTTCCTCGAACAAATGGCGACGTCATCTGGCCGTGGTTCCTGTGCGTATGTGTGTGTGTGGCTCTGTTTGTGCACCTGGACCGTTCGGTGCAGATTGCGCAAAAGTAGAAATCCCAGATCGCAAGCCAAAAGCATACAAACACAAGTTGCCTTAAATGAATAGGCCTACAGCATGCGAACAAGTGAAGTTTTGTTTTCGCCCTTTTATAGATACCACAGGACCACAACTGCCTGTATTTTATTCCAAAGAAACAAATCACTTCTGCATTATCATTACCTTAATATAAACTTCATTGTAATTGTTTTGTCTCATATAGCAGCCCTGTAGTGTTCCTTTAATGTTGTTATTGTGTGTCTGTGGTACGTATTGATTTATTATGATGATTACCATAGAAAAATATGTTTATTAGGCACATCCAGCTAAGTCTAATGGAGTTTAATACAACCGTCCAGCATATAAATCCAACCTTCATGAAGTTTTAATGTTCAGTTTTTGTTGAAACTGTTTTAGAGAGATGTTGATTCAACTGTATGGTCATTTTGGAGGATGTAGTTTGTGGTGCTGTTGAACTGCATTGCATCATACAAAGAGTTTTGTTTAGGTGGACAAAATGAAGAACAGAATTATTTTGTCCACAATAAACTGAGTGTATATTTGTAGTTCTCCACTATACATACTATGTTTCAAACCATGTGGCTTGCTTGTGACAGTCACTAGTCCCCTTAGTCCCCTCTTTGCCATCAGCACAGTTTTGATGGACATCACTGTCTAGACATTGATTTTCATATACGCTCCATGCATTTTTAAAGTGACTAAGAACAGTTTGATGGTGGAAAGAGATTAACACCTCTGAGATGTGGTGGGCCGGCTGCCCTCAGATTAACCCCTCTCTCTATATATATAGACATATCTCATAATTATCACTTATATCATAATTCTGTCTTAATTCTGACTTATTATTTCATTATTCTGACTTATTGTGAGCATGTTTTATCGTGTTATTTTATCTTTCATAACATTTCATCTGTTTTGTTTTTTCTGGCAGAGATAGCCTTTATACTTTTATTTGCAGACCCATCTGCAATACTCTTATCTTATAATAAGGTTAAACGGCATGGAAATATTATATTACACTTAAATGTTCTGAAAGCTGAATGTTATATGATTGCTTGAATGGACTGTTTGGGTGAGTGCACATAAATGCTTCCTGGTACGATTAATACCACCCTCAGAACTTCAGCTGATTCCTTTTTTTTTTTTATTCTTTAATGCATCTCAAATCACCAATGTAGACATACGCCACCCACAGACAAGAAAACCAACAGCACTAGACAGTTGACGGCGCTACTTTGGGGTCAATCGTCGGTTTATTGACTCCTCCAGCCAGCAGAGGCAGGCGACTCAGTGATTTCATTTGGGCACAAGAGAAGAAGTCGGGTCTCGGCAGCTGTGCTGTGCATGCTGCCCGTGTAGATATGCTACAAAGTGCCGGCTCGCAGATAAATGACTTGTCGGTGCCGCTCGTCTTGCTAATACTTATCGGATTTTACTTTGGCCAAACCAACATATATTGCTCGTCTTCGCTGATTAAAGCGCAACAGCACAACGTTCCTGCCACATCCGCGTACACAAAAAGGCTGACCGTTACGATCAGTCTCCGTAAACGCGATTGGCTCTCGCATCGCTCGTGAAACCCCTTTCTTATTTGTGATTGGACGGCCAGCGACGTGTCTTTTGAGTGACACGTAGCTAGCCGCAAACGGTAAGATACGTACCCGGCGGTTAGAAGGACGTATGCGGCTCAGGAGTAAGTTGCCTCGGTTTTAATGAGTTTGCTTACCAAATTATAAAACCAACATATCGCGTGTTTCTTCACAGTACACGTTAGTGGAGAGGAATCGGCAGTACAGACAGAACATAAGCCACTATGTAAGTGTACTTGAATGCTAGTGCCCCCGACAGTGTGTTAACGCTAAGTAACCTAGCAAGGATACTTGTCACATTTAGCTAAGATTTGTCATAGAAGTGTGTGAGGCTTTGATTGGTATTAATCCATCATTTGTGGTAGTTTTCATGAAGGCGAACGAATGTGCACGAGGTCCATTTCATCATTTTGTCACGCAAGTTAACTTGCAGTGTTGCGCAGTTTAGACAGCGCAGTCAAGTGAAGACGTGCAGCATGCACCCGTAACTCCACCAGTCCTGTCCATAGAATAACATGAAGGCTCAACGTCCTGCACTGACACCGTCTGTACTTCAACGTTACCCCCTTCGACCGCTGTCCGTTGATTCTTCGTCCACCTCCTCTCAGTTCTTCACGCATCTTGGCAGGGTTTCGTCACTGCATTTCCATACCAGCGAATTTGCCTTCACTCCTCATGTTTTAGCGTTATTTGTCAGTTCTTCACATCTGCTTCAGGCGACTTATAGACACGCCACACTTGCAATGTCAACAGGTTATAGCTTGGCTATCCAGTATGAAGGTGGATCAGTGTCATTGAAGGATATGGCTAAAATCTCCGCAGAGATACTGAACTGTAATCATCCAAGTACGATATCTTAAATACAACTAATCCTTTCTTCAACCTTTTTGAACTTGCACTATTCAATTCCAAGCCTTATCAGAGTTGACATATGTCTAGAAACAACTGATAAGTCATCGTTAGGTGATGCACTGTCTGTGCTGCTGAAATGCACAAATGCTGCTCACGATTTCTTCTTCTTTCCCCTTTCTTTTCTTTCTTTCTCTAATCTGCTCTTTCATGTGTCTCCTCCCAGATGCTCCCTGGTAGGAGACAAGTTATGAAGGAGAAGAGGGCCTGAACTGTAATTAAACATTTGGGGATACTCCATATGGATTCTTCATGTTGATGTAAGATTGGAAATGAACTTTACTGCTCCTCATAGCCATAATGGTGCATCACAAAAGCAACAGAAAGTATGTAGAGAACACACTACAGTATTTTACTGGATGTCATGATAGAGATGTTTTTGACCAGGGAGATGTGTGCCTTTAACTATTGATACCTGAACAAACATTTGCAGTTCACAGATGTCCAAATTTACACTTAAGAACAAAACATACATGCACAACATTTAAATGCTTAATGAACAATGTGGTAAGCATTTTTCCTTTGTCTTCTAGCCTTGCATATCCCAAGCTGAGTAGAGCAGCGGTGCGTGTGAGGAGACTTACGACTCAACTCTGCAAAGCAACCATGTCCACAAACCACCCTGTCTCCAATCCGTCCTGTGCAGCCAACGGGGATGCACCCACTGCAGCCATTCTCATCATTGGAGATGAGATACTCAAGGTGATTTAATGTTGATATGCTCATGGTTTGTACGACCTTCAAGCTGTATTTGTGTTACTGACACAATCCCACTGAGAATCCTATTATCATCTTACTATCAACTTAATCTTATTTTTTATCTCCTATGGCAGCCCTGGAGTATTAATTTAATATTGTGATTGGGTGTGTGTGGTACATATTGATTTATTATAAAGTTATTATCATATACATTACATGTTTAAGTATTTGTAAAGCATACAGCAGTATATACACTCAGTTGGCAGTTTATCATACAGTCCTGCAATAAATCCAACCTTCATGAAGTTTTAATGTTCAGTTTTTGTTGAAACTGTTTTAGAGAGATGTTGATTCAACTGTGGTCATTTTGGAGGATGTAGTTTGTGGTGCTGTTGAACTGCATTGCATTATACAAAGAGGTGTTATTTAGCCTACCCTCACTGATATAAGTGGGGTGGACAAAATGAATAACAGAATTATTTTTCCTCAATAAACTGGCAACTTCTCCACTATGCACACTATGTTTCACACCATATGGCTTGCTTGTGACAGTCTCTAGTCCCCTCATTGCCATCAGCACAGTTTTGATGGATATCGCTGACAGTCCTTGAAAGTTTGTGGATTTGAGAAAATCAAAATAAACCCTCACTTTTTTCGAATAAATCTGTGCTCTCGAAAGTAAGATTTTATCAAATACATTCTAACATGACACCATAATTCATCAATATGCCTCAGCTCTCTGGACCGCTGTGCAGTCCAGGATCCACACTTCATATCCCTATGATGGTTGTTTGATGTGGCAGCAGTGCTTGTTTTTTAAAGACAAGTTCACCATTATTTCTTGACTTGACATGATTATGATTTAAACATGAAGCCTTTGATTTTGTCCAATGTCATGTCTCACCCTCAAAACATGCTCACTGTGAGTCATTGAATGTCATCAAGCAAGACCTTGGAGTCATTGTTAAGTCCTTGAGTGTAATATTCAAGTGAGGCTGGAGACACCAGATTGAATCTAACTGAGTGTCTCTTCTCGTCCTTTGTCTCCCAGGGTCACACAGTGGACACCAACAGTGGCTTTCTGATACGAGCGCTAAGGAAGCTTGGAGTTTCTGTGCAGCGCATAACAGTCATACCAGATACACAGGAGATCATTGCCAAAGAGGTGGCCCTCCTTTCCCCTCAGTATACACACCTCATCACCTCAGGGGGCATAGGCCCCACCCATGATGATGTCACCTTTGAGAGCATTGCCATGGCCTTCAAAGAGGAGTTACACCCCCACCCTGAGCTCGCTCGGCTGGTTGAGGAGTTCTTTGGGGTGGTGGATAAGAACAGTGCTGCTATGAAGATGGCCATGGTGCCTCGCTCAGCCAAACTCAACTATGGAACTGACCCTCAGACTGGACAACCCCAGCGCTACCCAGTGGTGAGTGAACGCAGGATGGAGGGGGATGGAGGTCTTTTGTCAAGCTGCAGTTAAATCCTGTGGATCACGTTGTCATAAAACACTAAATCGATCAAATTATGACTGACTGCCTGCAGCCTTTGTTAAAAACGATGTCCCAAATATCTGCTGTGCTGTGTATTACCATTTCGGCATTTTGGGGGCAAACAAAAATTGTTTAGCTGGCACAACTAAAAGGAAGATGTTCACTCAGTCACATAATGTTCTGTCTGCTCCATCCTGTTCTGAGGTTATTTTAGAAGACAGATTGCAACATCAACTGCTAACCAGACACTGCAGGAGTGAAACACGGCTTCTCGCAGTGGGCAAAATAATTACATTGAACATTTATAGAAAACAGCAGTGTAAGGAATACACAGCTGCAAGTATTTGTGTTGCAGTTTGCAGAAATTCAAACATTACATGTTGATATTTTTCCTTAATGAAGACTGTAGTGCTCTGTATGGTTAACATCTGTAGTACATTATGATTATATTTATACTGAACAGTTTCAAGTAGAGATGCACAACACACAAACATGTACTTAACAATAACCAGTAATGAAATGGTATAGCTACACAAATGTGTGCATTAACTACATTTATTCATACAGTAGGCTATCCTACACATTACATTGATTGAACCATAACACACTCAGAACATATAATTCACAAGGGGCCATGCCTTCCCTGACAAATTAAAGTAATAAAATCAGACAGAAAACAATTGACCACTCTGGTAAAAAGTTAGGAAAAAACACGACTTTCAAGTAGAAGGTTACTGACATAAAAACTATATAAACATAAAAACTGTGTAGTAGTAATAAGAAGGACACTAAGGTTTGTTTTGAGATGTTAACTACCTTTAAAATACATGTTATCAGAAGTATTGGTCGTTGTACCTGAAACAGAAAATACACACAGAATCATCAAACCTGTAGGTTTAACACAAACTGTCAGATCCATCTTCTGCTCCCAGGTCAGTGTGCATAACGTGTATATCTTTCCTGGGATCCCGGCTCTGATGGAGAGGGCCTTCAGTGGGCTGGAGCACCTCTTTGCTGGTTCAGGGACCACGTTTTACTCTCGTGAGGTAATACCATGACCATATCTCTCATTTACGAATCCATCTGAATACTGATACTTTTGATAGTATAAGCGAGCTAACCAGAAGATCGTTGTATTAGGTGTTTGTGGATGCGGATGAAGCAGATATCGCCCCCGTGCTGACCAAACTGCAGGCTGTTTGGGGCCGGAAGGTGGCTCTGGGCTCCTACCCTGACTGGATGAGCAACTATCACAAAGTCAGGCTGGTCCTGGACTCAGATAGCCAGGAGGAGGTGGACAAGGCCCGGACACAGCTGTTAGACGAGCTGCCCAAGGGTAGCGTGATGCCCTTAGTCACTGATCCGGTGTCCATCGCCACAGCTGAGGTGTACACACTGGCCAACAGCGGTGAGGGGGAGACAGAGGATGGTGGAAGATGATAGTTAAACTATGTCAACTTAATATAAAGTGAATATTGCAGAGAAACTCTTAGACTTTACACAGGCATTGGGACCAATAAAGGAAGCAAAAAGATTAAAATAATTATCGCTGTAAAATCATAGTGGAATTTAAAAAAAGAATATAACTGGCATGAGACTGAGCAGAGAATAGAATCAAGCATCAATAAAATAAGGCAAAGGACAAGCAGATATTTTTACTGTGAATTTGACGAGGGATAATTTAAATTATAACTAACAAAATTTGACTACATTCACTGTAAAACGTCCTCTTGCTGTGGATTTCATTTCCCACAGGCACACCGCTGGGTGACAAAGTTATGTCTGCGCTGAAAACGATAGAGGCTGCACTGGATCAGTATTCGACAGAGGAAGTCTGCGTTGGCTTCAATGGAGGCAAAGACTGCACGGCGCTGCTCCATCTCTACTACGCAGCACTGAAACGGTAACAGCGAAGGGGCGAAGACGAGATGAGACAATTGGAACATTTAGGGGTAGGAATGATTTAATCAGGACAAAACAAATGACCTGAGTGAGGAGAGATGAAAGGGAGATGAAAATTAAAAACATAATGATACCACTTCTGCTCAGTGGGGCATCACAGTAAGTGAAGAAGAAAATTAGTTCAGCAGCAACTACAGAAAAATATTGGACAAGACAGACTACTGTTTGGACTTTTCTTGACCTGTATTGGACAGATAGTGATAAGGATAAACAGGAACTTATGTATCTTTTTTTTTTTTAATTTGCCATTTCTCTCTCTCCTGCCACTCTCAGGCGTTATCCAGATGGTAAAGACAAAGTGAAAGCTCTGTATATCCGCATTGTCTCCCCATTCCCAGAAATGGAGCGATTCCTTCAGGACACGATAAAAAGGTGAAGCCACCAGTCTAATCTATTGCATACTGTTGATAAACACATTTCAGCTGATTGTTTTTTTCCAGATTTATTTGATGTATTTTAATATCTTTTTACTTAACAGGTGCCAGCAGGTGTTACCAGTCCAAATAGTTGTGTATTAAGGTTCTCTTGTCAAAAAAGTGTCCCAATCTTCTGTGTTACAGTATGGCAACTTCTTATTTGGCAACGTGTCTCCCATAGATATGACTTGGAGATATTCTCTGTGGAGGGCAGTATACGGCAGGCGCTAAACGAGGTGCAGGAGAGGAGGCCGGAGCTGAAAGCCGTCCTGATGGGGACCAGGAGGAGTGACCCCTACTCGCACACACTCACACCCATGTGTCCCACTGATCCCGGCTGGCCAGACTACATGAGAGTCAACCCGTTACTAGTGAGAGACACACACACACACACACACACACACACAAATGACATAGATACACTGTTTCATATCAGTTAAGAGGGCCTGGGTGCATCCACTTGGAGTAAAAAAAAATTATCTCAAAATCAACAATCAGTCAACTAATTCTTCTAAGTGAAAAATACATGTAACCAAAGAAGTTAAACTAAAATAACAGTTGGACATTGAGGTTTGCCGCACCTGATTTTCTTTTTTTAATCTTAAGAGCACCTGCAGACATTAATTATAAAAATAAGAACCAAGCAGTCCTTCAGTTTCCCCACATTTTTTAAAGTTACAGCGTGTTTTGTGCTGCGGGAGAAACTGCTTTTTGACTGGTAATACAAATGTGTTTTCACCGCTCTAGCCAGGCAATTTCCCCTTGTTACACTTAACGTTATTTGTCATCTTGACTGAAGTTTCAGAGTGCGGATCTACAGGGTGTGAACAAAGTATCATAACACCTGCCCAGTTTAATGCACTTCAGCAGCCCTGCAGCAATACTGCATTTGTGAAGCTTTAAATGATGTTATGAATATTTTGCCTTTGTCACACACACACACACACACACACACACACACACACACACACACACACACACACACACACACACACACACATTCTTAACAAATATTTAACATTAAAAGCTTCACATGATGGAAGTTATTGCAGGTCTGTTGTGCTGGATTGTATTACATTGTGCAGGTTTTTATGACATAGGGTCCATCTTTTGTAGGCAGCAACCTCTGATGTTGTTGCTCTTTCATCTGATTAGGCTCACTGAAGAATAGATGTACTGTACATGAGCAGAAACACAATGTCACCTGCTTTATTTTAGTCTTGTTAATGTATTTAGAAATGGCAAATACTTTTGGAATGGCTGTCAGCAGTTGACATCATTGTATGATAATTTATGCAGCACAAGTTCATCTCAAAGTTAGAGTTCGCCTAGATTGAACTAATCATGAGTCAATCATAAACCAATTCAATTTGATGTCTTATAACATTCTGCAGGACTGGACGTATCATGACATCTGGTCACTGTTGAGGACGTTATATGTGCCCTACTGTATTCTCTATGATAAAGGGTAAGAATACATTCGATCTTTTCCACTTTCTGTATCCTCTGTTTATTCAGGTTTGCACATCATCACAGCTGAAGTGCAGAATTCTTGGTCTGAACCTTCTCTGTCGACCCGCAGGTACACTTCACTGGGCAGTATGGACAACACCTGTCGAAACGCTTCCCTCCAGGTGGTGGACGGGAGGGGGGTGACGCGATACAGGCCAGCCTACCTCCTGGAGAATGAAGAAGAAGAGCGAAACTCCCGCGCCTGATGCAGTCCCGCTTCTCACCGTGTCACCTGTTGCTGATGGAGCCACATTTTCAGATCTCGGATCATCCCCTGCGCACATGTAACTCTGTGGAAAATACAACACGGACATTTTTTTTATCAAGCCTTCATGTGAATATTTGCAGAATGAGATTGTGAAGGAAGTCTCTGTGTGTGTGTGTGTGTGTGTGTGTGCGCGCGCGCGCGCGCGCTCTTTGTTTATACATGTGAGTTTCAGTCTATAGTAATGGCTCTCTGTGCTGGTGAATAAAACATCAATCTGTGTCATCTTTTTCCATTGTCATGTTACTATTTTAAGAGGAGTCTCACATACAGATGGCAGTCTGTGCAGGGATTTTGATATTGCTCTTGATTTATCTTATTTATGAATCCATTTGTCTTATTTCTAAATCCAATAAAAACAGAAAGACAGCCTCTATCAAAATGTATTAGTAAATAATGTGAAAAGGTTTTCTGTCAAGGTGAGAAAATCAGGTTTCAGGAACTTGGGTGTGCAGCAGCATGGACAGACTACTGAAGGTCAACCTGCAGGCTCATATTGATTCATCTGTGTCTCGCACTGAATATCGATAATTGCAGCGTGCATCTCTCCAGCCTGTCTCCGCGGGAAAACCTCCACCCTCATGTTGTAGTTCTTTTTGCGCACCTCACGGGCGCGTTGTTCTCACTTTTTCCAGTTAGCGCCCGTGATTACAAAAAAAATTACCTCCTTTGTTTCCAGACATGATTGAATCCAGGCTCATCGATCCGCGCTCTCTCTCTCTCCCCGCCTGGAGATTAGTCAACGCCGCGCAGCGAGGATCGATACCGGCCGATCTAATAAAGCGGGTCGCTTACGAGGCCACCGCGGGGTTGCACACACTGTTACACCAGCAATTACCACCTCCAGCCCGGCCCCCCCATATCCCCCTAACTTATCTGTCCGGGTTTCACGGCTTGCTTGATTTATTAATAATAACAGTAATAAAAGAGGCAATGAACAGAGGCTCCATAATCACAGCAGAAATGTAATGGTGTGTGCTCTGGTGGTGGTGGTGGTGCGATAAAAACACTGGGACATTGTCTGGAATGATGATATTTGTGTGGAAGAAAATTATTTTCCCACAGACGTGCAATGTGTCTGAGCAGAGATCTCCCCTATATGTGACTCTAACGTCCTACTTGCAGCGTTTATAAGTGTATAATGGGATAATCTGATTTGTAAATAGTTCATAAATGAATTCACTTAAGCCATGCCATTGTTCCAGTTTATTTTATGTTTATTTCTTATGAGCCTATTGTAACTTTCTAGTTCCTCAATATCATCTGGTGTCTCTATAATATTGCTGTAATGTAATTTTTAGTAATATATCCACCTTCAATATGTTACTTTACTCATAATATGTGACTTTATAGTGATTTTTAGTAATTTGCTTACATGTGGAAAGTAACTAATTACTTTTACTCAAATGGGCCTACTGTAGGCTACACAAGCACAATTTGTTCTGGTTAATAATTTTGAGTTTATGTTACTTTATGCTAGGCTACTACTCCACTACATTTCAGAGGGAGATATTGTACTTTTTAGTCCACTACACTATTTATCTGATAGCTGTAGTTATGAGTTACTTTTTAGTTTAAGATTTTGCCTGAAAAAACAAACGATAGGCTTATGAAATGCAATATATTATAAATAAATTGTTAAAGATTGTGGATCCAAACTTTTTGACTTGTGACCCCTCTCAATAAACAGTGTCTGGTGTGTCACATTCAAGATGTATAAGATGTTAGCCTACCACCAAAGAGCGATTTCCCCACTAAACTTCTCATATGGTTTCATTTAAATAACTGCTCAAGGCCCAAAGAGGTTAATCCAATATTTCATACAGAGCAAAGATGAGTGAAAAAAAAAAATGAATACAGATTTGTGCAGCAGAACTTTTTTCTTGTATCCTACCTCATTAATCATCTACTCATATCAGGACCCCACGATTTATCTTGTGATACTTTGGAGGGGGCTCGACATAATCGATATAAAGTAGTTGAAACCAGCTCCACCAGGACCGGCTACAACAGGAAAATGCAGTAAAAGATCTGAATACTTCTTCCACCAGTGCATTTGCTGTCACTACAGGCATGCCAGGGATGCTGAATTGATCTTGACATTTGTATACCTTTCTAAAGTTTATTACCTTTGTCCTTTTGTTCAATTGTCTTCCACAGTTTCATCTTCATCCCCTTTCAGTTGTCACTCCATCACTCTCACTTGCCTGTTTCATCCTTCATGTCTGTTTTGGCTTCACTACTGTACCCACCCACTATCTACTGTAGTCATCACACCTCTTCCTTCCTCACTGCCTTTCCTGTGTATTAAAACTCTGGATTTTTGTTCAGTCCTTCTTATGAATTTCAAAATGTTGTTTTGATTTTGACCCGGAAGACTGAGTCAGAAAAACGTCTGGGGTGACATAGTGGGAGGATATGGGTATTGACTAGGGGCCTAAAAGTATCTGGACTAAAATACTTTTTTGTGTGTGTGGTCCTCAACTGCATATTTATGAATATCTTATTTTTTTAATTTCACACCGCTGTGCTTTTGAAACAGGGTGTGTTTGAAATCTACAAAACTGCAAACAAAACATTCTTGAAATTCGGATACAGCAACTTTTGTGTCATTTGAGACAAAGTGGAACAAGCAGGAATAAAAAAAAGTGGCTATTTTTTTCCTCCTGTGCATATTCAAGCTTAATTGGTTCTCCAAAGACAGATTTTAGGTCGGCTGGTGGAAGTATGATCACAGCAGCCACTTAAGGTGATGTGAGGATAAGATGAACTGGGGTGATAAGAATTACCTCCTTTGCACTAGCTCCATAATTCCTTGCTACTCTGCTGAAACACTCCAGTGTTTCTCTCCAAATCTCCCAGGTGGGACTTTAAGGTATAACAGAATCCACAGAGCTAACGGTGTATGTGTGTGTGTGTGAAATGGACTCAGCGTGATTTAAGATCACTGTTACACACTTGG
This sequence comes from Macquaria australasica, assembly GCA_005408345.1. Taxonomy (NCBI): domain Eukaryota; kingdom Metazoa; phylum Chordata; class Actinopteri; order Centrarchiformes; family Percichthyidae; genus Macquaria; species Macquaria australasica. The sequence goes on from SEMN01000417.1 coordinate 376,180, forward strand.
TGTGACTTTGTACAAAAACATGTGACAAGCTTTGATATCGGAGTGAACTATCCATTTCAGATGCGAGCCTGCCTCGGTGACTGTGATGCTTTTCTCTAAAGCAATATGTTCCTAATCCAATTCCTCAGCAGTTCCTGCAGTGTAAAACGAGACTTGAAGCAGCATGAGACAGCAATTCAGGCGATGTCCTAGGAGGGATGCTTAACACAGAGGATGAATAGACACTCCGTTGTCAGAAAGCATCAGGAGAGAAGGGAGACCTTTGAGTCTATGCAAATTACCAACCCATCTGCATGTAAAGCCAATCGACCAGAACACGGGAAATAGGATGTATCAGTATCAAAGTGTCACACATTAAAAGTGGATGAAAGAAAGGAAGGGAGAAAGTGGGAGGGAGAATGAGGAAGGAGGCTGCTTTGCTTGCCGCCATGTGAAGTGTGACTGACTTAGCTCATTTGTGTCTGGTTTTGGTGTGTTCAAATAAAAAGCCAGTCTCATAATCCTAAGTTTGTCACAGCTCGCAGTCCGGTACGCAGAACCAAGACCCCCTACTTGTAGCCGCACACATGGGATGCATTCAGAAATGCCTTTCACACAGCGGGCGCGCTTTAATATAAAGGGGCCAGGATCTGTGAAGCTTCAACCAGCATGCGGAAAACTGATGAGAAAAAAAATCTGCTCAGCTGAACTCAACTGGAGCTCATTTGCACTCAACAGCCATAACTTAAACATGGTGCAGGGTGTTAGAAAGATGAGAGATGTTTAACACTAGAAAGGCCCAGCCAATGTCAACTGGTTCCTATTTTTAAAGATTAGGACTGGATTTTAAGCATCCAGAAAGTCCTGCCATGACTTTTCTGAGGCCAATTATATGGACGAATCAATGTAAAATATCCAGAATCAGGCATGGAAATAATATTTATATTTACCTCTTTCAGATGACAGCTTGCTCATCTTTTTAGTATTAAAAGTTAGCACTTGCAATGTTTTGCAGAGTGTCCTTGTGTTGCTCTTATGTACGAAATGTGAAATTAATGGATGTAAATAAGAACATTGACAAAAAACGTTGGCATGTTAGTTGATATATCTGTTGACAAGTGCTCTTACTTGAGCTTAACACCAAAACAGATAATGTGTGTTTTTTCCTCCTCCGTCATTATCTGGTTCGTCCACATTCATCACGATTTGTGTGGCACACTGGAAGTGCCTGCTTTGTGAGCACACAGCAGAAATAATTACACTATTACTGGCTACCTGACACGTGTAAAGGATGTGAAAGAGTACGACAAGCAGACTTTATTTAGAACAAACAAACTCTGCTCACACCCGAAGAGGAAATAAAAGCCGGGACTATTATTTATAACCTGGAAATTAAATAGCACACCGATTCATCAGGGTTACAAAATTATTCAATGATAATCCTCAGAGGCTTTCAAAACCCAAAGTCTCACACACACACACACAAAAAAAAAAAAAAAAACATTGAGCAACACATGAAGCCTGGTTGGGAACCATGTGTTTTTATGCTTCTAACAGAACTCTTATTTGTAAATGGTGCAGTAAATAACTTCATTTAAATACACATTGTATAAAATAATCAAATGGCGTAAAAAACAAACAAAACAAAAAAACAAAACAGAAAACAGATTTCTCCAAAGCTGGGTGTGTTGTGAAGTGGCATCTTCAGTAATGAACATGTATATGCTAATGTGTTATTTCAATAGACTCATCTATTCCGGATGATTTTCTTGTCAGTGTTTTTTAGGTGACATTTTGAATCTGCAATTTGATAAATGATTTAAAATATGTGATTTTTTTTTGGGAGGGGGGGTAAGTTTCGGGCTGTGGTGTGATTATCATAGTCAAACTTTTAAACTAGCAATAATTTACTGCCTTGATTACTTAATAATTCTATAATTACCTCACTACAGCTTTAAAGCTTTAGAGTTTCTGCATCTGTACAACAACTGTGCAGGCGTCCATTATGATACTATGAACACAGTTGAATTCTCTATTACACAAGGCAATATTTTCTATGATTCTGGATCACAGGACAGCTGCTGTTTTAGTTCTGTATATGTGAAGTGTGGTATAACTATTGATCAACTGTGAGGGCCATTGAAAATACTCCTAAATGTGTCACTGGGAAAACAAGTGAAGTGAGACGTTCCAGAATAAATGAGGGGAATTTCCTTGAACTGAACTGAGACTCTAAAGGCATTTAAGTCGAGGGTCTGCTTGTTATAACCCACTTCACAGATTTAGCATCTTAAGTCAGTTTTTTACTCTCCATTGCATGAAGGGTCAGATACTCACCCTGAGAAATATATCTGATTGTAACTGTATCTGATTATAAAGTACTGAAAAAGTAGAGGCAATCTGTGCAAGAGATGTCAAGTGACATTTTGCTGATTGGTGGAGACTTTAACATAGTCCTTGATCTTGATATTGTTGAGAGCTATTTTGCAGGACTATATGACACTGCACATGCAGCTGGGACGTTGCCTTGAGGAGTAATACACCCAAAGCATGCTTACAGACATGTGGGAGCGATGGCACCCAACAGAAAAACACTTCTTCACGCTAGAAGATGCAGTGTTTAGTGTCCAGAGCTGTGAGATTGCGAGGTCAGGAGATTCAAACTGTGCCAATTTCCTGATGCAAAAAGGTTTTTGGAAGTTGGCAGATGTTGGCAGTTATGGGCAGAAATGACAACTAAATATTAGATTAGTGCTAAGCTGGAAAGATCAGTGGAGCTCAAGTTTTGGCTCCTTTCAAATATCTTACTGGCTCTGCTCATCAATATAGCTCGGTGAAAACAGTCAAAACAAAAAAGCAAAAGTAGTAAAGAATCACTTTAATAACTCCATCAAAAATAAATACAGCATCTTAACAAGATTGAGCTTGTCTAGAATAATATATTGAAGGTACAGCTTCACATTTCTTGCAAGTGTTTTGCTAAAATGTACCTGATGAAGGACAGAATGAAAGAAGGAAAGCCAGCTTGGCCTTGTATCACTTCACTGCCCAGAGGAGATGAATGCTTGTTGTTTTTTTATGGATGATGTGACTTCAATAAAATAAAAAAAACAACAACAACAATTTTCTCAAGGACTTCATGATCTTGAGGCATTTATTTTCCAAAGTTTTCACAAGGACACTTCCTGCAGCCAGGACGCCCTCTCACCTCACCTCAGATCACCTTGGTTCTGAAGTATGTGAAAGATACACTGGTCAGGATTCGCAACAAGAATGTCGCTACTGATCAAGGTGTTGATTACATGCTGAGAAACTCTTAACTGTGAAAAAAACATCCTTCCAAAATTCAAGGAAAGGCTTGAGAAGCATGTGTCCAAGACGTCTACTCTCTGCTGAACACTAAAAAGAAAGGAGGAACATGTTACAGTGCAATAATTTAAAACTACTTTTCACAGATGAAACACATCTTTACTTATTTCATCAGGTTCAATTTTTGCTGTAAATTGCATTCAAGTATATAATTCTATTTTTTTTAATAACCCTTGAATGTTGAGTGAATGCACCCTTTAAAAATATGTCTTTATTCAAGTAATTACAATACAACCATATAAGCATTGTTTGCTTCTATTAATAGCCAGAGTTTTGTTTTTCGGAAATTGTAATCAACACCGGCAATCCGAGCCATAAATATTCAGCCGAGGTCCAATTAGATATAGGCCAACTTGTGGCAACAGAACCTGCTGTGCTGAAATTTGATACAGTGTAATTACAGTGTCTTTTGTGGACAAGAAGAGCTGCAACATGGATATGCAATAAGAATCTTTGTGTGTGTGTGTGTGTGTGTGTGTGTGTGTGTGTGTGTGTGTGTGTGTGTGTCAGACAGATAGTTAAAACTAAATTTGTCATCCCAGAAATTGTTTATGATCACAGACGTCCCAGAAAGTCTCGGGGGAAGCTTTGACGTGGGATTTTCATGATCTTCTAAATTTATATAACATGGCAACATCTGTCCATAATTATGAAGTTTATTTTAGAGGGTGACTTCAGTTCCATCTTTAGTACATCGACACACTGCAGGCTTGTTCAAAACATCAACATTGTCAAGTACAAAGAAATTCTGAAAATATCAGACATTTTTGGTATGATTGCTCAAGCATTTCCTGTCTGGAATCAAAGATAAAGCACATAAAAAAACCTTTTATCGCACTATTACATACGAGCTTTGGTTTGCGCATGCTTTTGCTGGAATAAACAGCAGTTTTCACACACCTAAAATGGAAGTGGACAGGCTCGGTTTACTGCTGCTGCTTTTTTAAGTCCTTTTCCTTTTACACCTGTCTAAAAGCTGATTTCAGCATGCTTACTTCATCATTCACAATGGAAGAAGAATGAAAACATGGGCTCTGGGAATTTTTACGTGAAGGTCAAAATCAAAGGCAGCTCATAACATGCCTCAACAGTGACAAACATGTCATCAGAAGGGATCATAAACCATGAAATAGGAGCATTAGCCCTATTATCCAGGAAATTGCCTTTCTGGCTTCACAAGAGGCTCTACATTACAGCCTACATAAATGGAAATGCATTTACAGCTTATTTGGATGTACACTTCTATATTTAAAGCACAAAACAAAAACATCTCCTCTTGCTCCGTATTTAACCTCACTTCTGTGCTTACTGAAAATAAATGCAGTTACTACTTTAAGGTCGATGTATTGGCAATGATGCTTCAGGGTCTATTAATACTGGGCGTCTATTGGGTATCTGAGTCTTATCAGACTTTGGCTGCTCATAGATAAAAACTCAGCTCAATATTCCACTAGGTTACTCACATTACAGTGGCCTCTTACACCACAAGGTCACTTCAAGTCCCTGAAGTCTCCTTATCTCCATACTCATGTGTATTACACTGGATGTGTGTGTTCCGCAAATAAAGTTGTGTGCGTGTGTGTTGTCACCGAGACCTGCGGTTACATAGAATATCAATACTTTCAAAAGTTAAATGATGATCGACTCGAAGCGTTTCAATGCAATCATATTTATTTTGTTGTCTTGCCACGTAAAAAAGGCTCAGATTGCAGTTGGCTCTTCACAGAAGAAGCTACATTGTTCACTAAAATGTGAAAGCAGAAAGCAAACACGTTACACACACACACACACACACACACACACACAAAGAAATCAAAAACAAATTCCTAGTTTACATGGTTGTAAAATTCTACATCACTGAAATTATTTAACAAATCTTCAAAAATCATTTAGGAAATGAACATAATAAAAAACACAATGGCATGACTGGTGTGATTTACAGCATGACACCCAAATATTTAGAGAAAAAAATATATTAAGTGCTAACAATGTAGTTTTTTTAAAGATAGAACAAATTGTGTAACGAACATAGATTTTCTGAGCTCAAGTCACTCAAATATGGTTGGGAAATAATTATGTAACTTTATAAATATATAAACTTTATTTCATTTCAATGAAAAATACACATCTAAATTATCTCTAATTTCAATTTTAAAATAATCAGGAAAATAAATGGATCGTTAATTCATTCTGATATTTTTTCTTAATTGATGACAGTCAATTAGAGTGATTTAAAAAAAAAACATTTGGGAAAAAATGAAATTAATTCCACACATCAAATCATTTAAGTTGGGAAACTACATTGTAGCAGAGCATATTAAAATATACCAGTAAATACATATATATCCAGAATATAAATCATTGTTTGTGTATGTAAATGTATTTTTTGTCAGACTTTTGCACTTAAATATCAGAGATCAGTTCTCTCTAAAACATTGAATTATGTAGTTAATATATCTCATTTTGCAGAATATATTAACTATACAGTAAAACCTAAAATCAAGGATCCTGCATAAAAAACAACCCCAAAACAAAGAACAACAACAACAACAAAAGGAACAAAAGGCTTGAGTGCATATCTGCACACCTGGTTGGTCAACAGGAGCATCAACCAATCAGCCTCCTCAGTGGTCCGCAGTGTGTACAGTGGAGCGAGACGAGCTGATGCTCTCTGTTTACCCATAAACCCCTCTGTTCTGTACTTTATTCTGAAGCAGAGAGAGGGGCGGGGAGGCAGAACAACAGGGGGTCCAATCAGAGAGCACAAACTCTGTCCCAGGTCCCATTATCAGCATACAGCAACAGAATCTAGTGTCCAGTTTCTGAGTTTATGGCCAACCCAGTCCAACTCCAGTTAAACCAGTTTGATCCCAGTAGGGGGCGCAGCAGCCCTGCCTGACTCTTCCAGAATATTCCCCATTTCCTCCTAAAACACCTTTATTTCCAAAATCTAATTAAAAGTTCATCAACAAATTTATCTCAATCAGATGCAAATAAGGCAGTTAAAACTATCAGTCATTTATGTCTGCCCATGTACTGACTGACTGACCTCCAACCTGAGCCACTCAGTACAGCAGTATGTGTTTATTTGGCCACTTTTTAACTGGAGGCAGGTTCTCAAAAAGAAGCGACTACAACACAATATGTAGAAAATGAGAAACAGAGATGAGAAAGAGAGAAAACTTTGTCCTGACAGACTCATTGTTCTTCTGGCATCAGAGTGGGATATGAGTCTTATGACTAGTCCTAGCTCTACATGTAAAATCCTGTGCTACTACTCACACAACAGGTGGGAGAAATAAAATAACAAGAAATTAGTCACTGTGATTCAGCGTGTCAGTCCCTGAGTCACTGTGGCCCCGTTCTGGAGAAGACACCCGATTCTTTCTGGAATTTCACAGGTGAAACAGCCACAAGGTAATAATATGTGTCATTCGCAATAGCTTAGCATAGATTGCATTGTGTCATTCACTGTCTGAGCGTAGATTGCATTGTGTACTTGATCGTCTGAGAAATATCCCCTGAACCGACGGAGGATGGGTGAGAGGTCAACGGTGAGGACGGACGAAGTCAGGTAGTCAGCAGGAGGAGGACGAGGGTGAGGAAGAACGGCGGTGAAGCTGTCCTCAGTGAGCAAACACTACTTCTAGGTAGAGTTCCTGGAAGAGAGAAGGAAACTGCATGAAATACACTATATGGCCAAAAGTACGTGGTCACTCTTGTAACTTTTGGTCTGGACCAGTTTTCCACAGTTTGGGCTCAGCTCCAATTTATAAAACTCTTAATGTTGCAGATTATGGTGATATTATAGACAATGGTGTGCCTCCTAACTTTGTGACAACAGTTTGGGGAAGGTCCTTGGTTTCTGGGTTTTGGGGGTAGAAGAACTTGACTGGCCTGCACAGATTCCTGACCTCACCCCATCAAGCACCTTTGGGATGAATTGGAAAGCAGACTGCGAGCCAGGCCTTATTGCCCAACACTTTATCACTGATGCTCTTATGGCTGTAAGAGAGCAAATCCCTGCAGTGTGGTTCCAAAATCTTGTGGGACAAATTTCCCAGAAGAGTGAAGACTGCCATAGAAACACACTGGCGATCGTTTTGGAATTAGATTTTCAGCTACCACAGAGGTGAAATGTTTGGGTGTCCACATACTTTTGGCCATATAGAGTATTTTCCATTATTCTATCCTAATTTCTATTACTGATTAATCAATTGGTTTTATGTATGTTCTCACATTTGCAAGTTTTCATATAGATAATGTGCCGTGTTCATTCGACAGCTATAACTGATTCATGCAAATAAACCACATTTGAACTTGAACTTGAGACAGACAAAAAGGCATGAAAATATGATGTATTCAATTGTACATGTAAACCATACAGACACATCATAAAGATGCCTAAGCATAAGAATAAATTGGGTTTACAATGTTGCATCTCACCTTGTATTTGTTTTGAACCCTCTGATGCTGTAGAGAGAGGAGAGAGAGGGGAGAGAAGATTTAGATAAAGTTGAGGCAAAGAAACAAGTTGCTGATTAGTCATTTTTGCATGCTTAACTTTCTCAATAAAGCCACTGCTTTGTGGAACAAAAGAAGCAAGAAACAGACAAATGACCAGGGGAAGGTATTTACCATTACTCAAAGCCTAACGCCATGAAAAATGAGTACTGACTGGCTGTGCAACCCTAAATATGTCCCCTATGCAAATTCTCTTAAAGGTCGGATAAAAAAAGAGCTTGAGAAGCATGGCAACAGGAAAAGATAGTGTTATGTAAATTAGGAGGAGTAAGAATGATCGAGATTATACAGAGGGGATACAGGAAATGAAAAAGAAGGGGGGGAGAAAAAACAAGAAAATTCAAAATGACAGAGCGAAACCAAGAAGTGGACAGAAGATGAAAGGAAGAGTGGTGGATACCCGAGTGAGAAAGTACAGCGAAAAAAAAAGAAGGTTGGAAAGATTGAAACAGGGTCAGACAGAGAGAAAAAGGAGGGAGAGAAAGAGACGGGATGGGGGGGGGGTTGTGTCTGGGCGTCACTTTCTCAGCAGGGGGCGGACTAAAAGGAAATAATGGAGGGAAAGATGGAGGGATGGTAGGATGGAGGGATAGGGAGGGGTGGGAGAGTTGGTGAAGAGGAGAGGAAAAGGAAAAAAAAAAAATATACAGGTAGTGGGACTAAAGAGCGGAAATGGTTAAAACCCCTCAGAAAGAAGAACCGTCGTGTAACATCAGTGAGGGAGGACAGAAGGGTCAGGAAACCAGGATGAGGCTGCACAATTGCAGCTGTTATTAAATCGATCTACGGCCTTGAACCAACCTCTGACACTGCAACCCCAAAGACTCAAACACACACACACACACACACACACACACTCGCATGCACAAACACACACGCGTGAAGACAAAGTGTGTATTGGTGTCTCCGGGAAAACTACCACCTATCCACATCCCACTGCGACTGACTGAGATTATGAGAGAGGAAATGGGACACTCCAAGCTCATCTGTTGTAGAGTCACACAGAGGGAGGAAGGATTTATCAAATGAGGGCTTAGCAGAGAAACACTGTGTTTTGTCTGTAATATCCATCTTGTACCTACAGGTCTCTGCAGCAACATGTCGCTCCGACAGACATGAGCCACTAAATTACTCCCAGGTTCTGTACAGCTAACGACCATCTAGGGGTTAACGAAGCATTAAATAGCACGCTGGGTCTGGGCCTCTCATTGAGCTGGTGTGTGTGCGCTTATGTGTGTCTATGTGGCTGTGATTGCGAGCGTTTGTGTGTGTGTGTTTGTAGGACAAATCAAAGCAAACAGAAACGCATAATACTCAGACATTAAAGCTTTAAATAGTGCTGCTGTATTTGCACAAAATAGAACAAAAAATTATGCCGTGTTCATTTTTTAATTGACAAATGTTGCATTTTTGCTATCAATCCATGTTTTCAATGCAATTTAATGTCCAAAGTCTATTTATTAATTAGCTGTCCTTACAAGTTAAAATTGTGTTGATAAAACAGATGCATAAAAAACTGTATAATTTTATCAGTAAAGCATTTTAAATCAATTAAGACAACTTACAAAAAAAAAAAAAAAAACCTGGTTATATCACTTTAATGGTTTCTTGAAGTTTTTTTTTTTTATTGTAGACATTTTGAGTGCGGCAAACGGTTATAAAAAATAATTTCCTTACGAAAATTACAAATGTGCTTTAAATCAGCCTTCTAATTTACTTGGGCAGAGGAAAACACTTTACTCAACAGTATGAATTAGTGTGTGTGTGTGTAACGCCACGCCGCACTTTGAAACTAAAATGTTAAATGCCTTGTGTTTACTCGGCTGTGTGTGATATGTGTGTTTTGATCCGGCTTTAATCACATCATCTGTCCAAAAACTGAACATTGAGGACACTAGTTTGTGTCAACATCATAATTTTGGTCATGGTGAGCTCCGCCACAAAATGGCGTCCATGGTGGTGTGACTGCAAGAACAGAGGCGTCTCTGCACTGCAGTCAGAAACATGCAGCATGTGTAACTGCACATGCACAACCATGGCTAAATGTGTGAGTGTGTGTGTCTGTGTGTGTGAGTGTGCGTGCGCATGCCTGTGTGTGTGTATGTGTGTGCGTATGTGTCTCCAGTCGGCAGAACGCCCCACTGCAGAGACAGACACTGTTCCACCATCCCACCTCTCCTCTCATGCCGCCATTTTACACACGCAGGAGCTAATGCTAACCAATCCTGACTGTTATTTTACTAAAAATGAAAAATGAAACAAAAAGTGCGAAAGGAGAAACAAAAGCGAACGTAAAACGCAAATCGCCGAAAGCGGTTAAAGTCAAATTTTGAGTGTCGAGTTCGGGATCCAAGAGAGCTCGGTTGGGCAAGCGGTACGTGTGCAAGCGTTCGAGTTTTGTCCTTGTGTGTATCGAGTTCAGAGGGTACAAAGGTATTTGGGAGAGAGTGGGGGGGGTAAAGGAGAGCAGCGATTTTCAAAAAAAAAAAAAAAAAAATAGCAGGATAAAAAAAGAGAAAGACACTGGGGAAAATTGTGAAGCTCTGCAAACTGAAATGAATGCAGTGGACTGCTCACAGCGGGTGAACGACAGAAAAAAGGGAAGAGAGACGGAGAGAGAAAGGGAATCAATTAGAGAGAGGGAAGTTGGTCTATAATGGTTTCTCACAGTAGGACAGCTGAAAAGAGAAAGGCGGAGAGGCAGAGCGACAAGGAGAACAAGAGAGATAAACACAACAAGAGGAGTTTTAGAGAGAAGTTGCAGCAAAAAAAAAAAAAAAAAAAAAAAGGTAAGTATGGAGTGAGAGGCGAAGCGAGCCGGTGAAAGATGCAATAGAGGGCTGCAGGGCGCCGGAGATTTCACATGACACCAGTCTGCTGGTGCCGATTCAGAGCCTTGTTTTCTGATGCAACCTTTCAGCAAAGCTCTTTCTCTGGCGTGATTCGTGACAGCGCTGTGTTCAAATAAACATCACATCACTACGCCGAAAAAACATCACCAAAACCTACAAAAGCCAAAACATGCTTTGCAGAGCTCTAAATCTACAATCAGGATGGGGAAACAAGTAACATTGGAGACACACACACACACACACACACATATACACACACACACACACACACACACACAGGATGTCATTAGGAGCTTCCTGCGTCACTGAATCTGTCCTGCCTGGTTTGTTGTGTTCTTGGGTTAAATTAAGGCGATAAACACACACATTCACACACTGGAGAGGAGACCGAGGGACTGGCGAGTGGTAGCTGACCTTGGAGCAATGACAGCGTACCTGACGGACCCTCTCACTGTCACCACTCTGTCCTTCAGACCAGTGTGAGGCAGGTGTGTGTGTGCGTGTGTGCTCGTTGATAATTAATTCAAACACCCACAACAGGGCATCCCCACATGGAACTACCTTTTACTCACATGGGCTGCTTTCTGGGGGACAAAAAAAAAAAAAAAAAAAAAAGAGGGAAAGTTTGGGGAGAGAAGAAGGGAGGGAGGTGCACGGTTTGAAGTTTGGATAAGAGACGAGATGTAGCTGAAGGACAAGAGGCTGCCATCACCGAGGGCGCACACACACACACACACACACACACACACACACACACACACACACACACACACACACACACACACAGAGTACACAGGCATGGTGCGCCCTGCTGCCATGCTACCTGTCAGATAAAAGGCAACCAAAGCAGGAAGGAACCAGAGAGTATGTGAGGTGTTACCACAGGGAACAACACAACAACAGCTGTGGTAAACCGCCACTAATGGACAGCCAAAGAGAGAGAGAGAGAGAGAGAGAGAGAGAGACCCTCCAACTCTCCTTCATTTCCTCTCTCATCCATCTCATTCGCTCTTGTCTCTCCGGCCTCATGTATTCTCATCCCAACGCACTCACCGCACAGCATGCGCACGACAAAGATGGAGCGGAGCAGAGAAACAGGGCGAGGGGAGTCGGCGAATAACTGTATTGTAGATATGGAGATGCAACAAAGAAATAGAGAAGACACAGGGAAGGTGGAGGAGGTGGGGTAGAGGAGGGGTGGAGTCAAAGCGGGAGGGAGGAGGAAGTGTAAGAGACTGCCATGGATGGTGCCTAGATTAGTTTTGCTCCAGTAGCGAAAGATCATAAAAAATGAGGAAGGGAGGAGAGAGCTGAGGAGACAGAGAGAAGGGGAGGATTAGTGCCACTTCAGGAATGACAGAAGACTAGAAAGAAAGAGCGAGAGGGTAGAGTGGAGGAGGGGGGGTGAAAGACAAGGAGAGGGAGATCCTGAAATTTAGTTGGGATTAGTTTTGGTTAAGGAACAGCATGAGAGGGAGTGGGGGAAAAAATGAGACAGTAGCTGGAAGTATGTGCATCTTTGTAGGTAAAAGTCTTTCTAATGTGGAGTAATGGGCTTTAACAGTAAAGTCAAGTGTGTGTGCGTGTGTCTCCCAGCCTGCATAATCCAGGTGATTTCAAATATTTTGATTATTTCCGGCTCAGACAGGCTGATCAGGGAATACCGTCAGAAGGTCAAGACTACATTAGCATTTTCTCACTGAACAACTATCTGTGGTATTTCTAATTAATGACAGCAGGATAATTAACATCTAAAAAAAGTCATCAGCTTTCACTCTGCTAATAACGCAGCAAATGACTCCCCGTCTCGCGCCGGAACAGTGATGGCATTTAAGAATTCATTGGAGGCGAATGGGGTTCTTTTTATTCTGGTTTTTAATATTTTTTTTCCCTTTACACCAACCTGACACAAATTTAATCAAGGCACCGTGGTTGGGAGGTATTCGTTAGGCGACATATAGGAATTTAGTGAATGGGTCTCTCACACACACACACACACACACACAGGCAGAGACACACACACACACAGCCTTGCGACCAGTTTTCCCTGGACAAAGTGTGTGTTAGTTCAGCCTGGGACAGCACAACAAGCCCCCTGCAGATAGCACTGGGATGGGAACTGGGACAAATGTCTCAGACACGCATATGAGGGAGCACACGCACACGCACACACTTGTATAAATTAAACCACCAGAGAGCACAAGCAAGTCACATAGACCCATGCAGGAACGCACAAAAACACAAAGTGCACAGACACAGAAAAATGATCATACTGGTAGAAATGCTCACACACACACACACACACAACTGTGCAGGGATTCCCACAGTGCCTGGGCAACATTCCCAACCGGAATGGGCAGCTCACTGGACTGGAAGACTAACATTACTCCAGGCGCGCTCTGGATTAGATCAACTCTGGGAATTTCACACTGGGACAGAGAGATGGAGAGTGGGAGAATGAAGGAGACAAGGAGGTAAAAAAAATAAAGGAGAGAATAGTGGGAGGGGTGGGGGAAGGAGAGACGTGCTTTAGATGGAACTAATGCTTAAAAAACCCTCAATCCAATTAGGTTTAAAAGCCAACATGGAGTGGAGAGTGGAGTTTGTGGAGTTTTTAAAAAAGGAGTAAATCTCATCTTACAAGGTTAAAGATAATGCAAGAGTGTGAGGGGTAGAAGATACATTTAGTTTCATTGATAAAAGTGGAGAATTAGAGCATCAGAGTTACTCAAAAAGAGAGGAGGAAACAGGGGGAATAGTAGTGGGGATGAGTAGCGGTCTCAACATCATGCTACACAGCCCTGATAGTAGAGATGAGAGAGGCAGAGAGAGGAGTCTGTTGGTGTACAAAGGCGAAGCATGAAAGGAAGAACAGATGAAAAGAGGAGTGTACTCACTGGGCTCACAGCACACGGTGACACGCAACTTCATACATGGCAGAGGAGGGCCTTCATCTGTGGGTAGAGCTAGAAGGAACAAGACGAGAGAGAGAGAAAGAGAAAGATTTAAATACGCTGCTTATCTATTAAACCCAACAAACAGCTCTTATTCAAAATGCTATTGTGTCAAATAAAAGAGAAATGCGCACATGCTGAATCAAATCTACTCTGAGAACTCTCTTGGTACTTTTGAAGAATTCTTATGGAAAGAAAAGTGAAAGAACAGCGAGGTTGTTTCCCCGTTTCTACCATATCATTACCTCATGCAATACATGATATCAGTATAAAGAATTACACCATCTCCCTGTGTCACAGAGAGACATATTTCACACTTATCTGCACAACTAAATAAAAACAATAAAATATGCAATTGAGAGTGCAACCATAAAAGAATGCAACTGCTCCGATATCAGCACTGATCACGGCTCACATGGGAAAAGTGACAAACATCAGCTGTATTAGCTGTCAGTTTAGCATTGCATTTACTAAACAAATCTGCCTGGAAAGTGCAGTGGAATGGCTTTTTATTTGAATTATTCACAAACAGCTGCTAACTCAACAGGGACCCACCACACAAGCTGAGTGTATGATTGCTAACAGTCTGTCTCACTTTGTATCCATAATTTCAACTGATAAGATACAGCACGGAAACAGTGCGTCCATGTCATAAGGCACTATCTGCGGTGGCTAAGAGAGCTCAACTCACACAGAGACAACACAGAAAAACAAGGAAAACAACTCTGTCATTTTGACAACACTGTGTCAGATAAAGAAAAAATATTGCAAAATAAATGAAAACCCAAGCAAATTGAGAAGGACTTTCACCAAAATACAGAGAATACTAGCGAATACAGAAATGCTGCAAGTCGTACACAACAGTACAAATGTGAGTTCCAACGCGGCAGACGTTTCCAAGGGAAACTAAAAACTGATGAACATGCCTCAACATGCAATTTGCTGAACACCACTCCTCAGTGATGTTGGACGATGAGCTAATGTTGTTTATTTCCGGAGCTTCGACCTTTGGAACTTAATTTAAAGTCCCCTTCCATTCAAAAATGACTTTTGCTTATTGTTACTTCACTTGGACGTTTTGAGCTTCACTGTGCAGAATGATGCGTGCGCCGAGTTTGACACTAGAAGGCTGTTTTCACGTTCATCTGCTGAAGGGGGAAAGTTTCTCTGTGCTCACCTTAAATTCTTAAGTTTGTGATCACGCTTGTGATTTTGTGACATCACATCTAGTGTGGAGGCTAATCGTGCAACTTGTGTGATGTGGAAACAGGAAACCTCCAGTGCATTTACACTGAGAATGGGCTTATCAGTGAAGTAGGAGACATCTTCTGTCCAGTAGTCAAACTTTTAAGATGAACAGTATTTGCATATTCATAGATTATGGATTTTTCAATATGAGAGCTTTTAAAAATGTGTAAGTAGTATTTTTATATCTTAAAACATGTCTTGAGGGGATCTTTAAGATTTCTTCTGTCAAACTTAATTCCAAGCTCAATATTTATTTTAGTTTTAACATTGTGATACTCTTAGCTTTTGCATTTGATTAATTACTAGCATGTTCTTCAGTTTTTGGCGTCCCCTGGAAACTTTTGTTGTGTCGTTTATGACTTGCTGCTTTTTTGTATCCGTTTGTGTTTTCTTAACTGCAGTGTGTTTCTACATGCCGCATATGTGTTGTCAGATTGGTAAATGTGTTCTTCATTTGCTTGTGTTTCATTTATTTGAAGCATGTTTTCATGTTTTCTTTTCAAATGCAACATATGTGTTGTCAAAGTGATGAAGATGTTTTATTGATTTGCTTGTGTTTAGTTAATTGGCAGTGCATTGAGCTCTCGGGGCCAACGTTACTGTCCCCTCAAATGGTTCCATGTTAGGAGCAGCTGACTATCAGAGGATGTCAAGGTGTTTCCTGTTTGTGGGGATCCAGACATGGAGAACCAGTGGGCGTTGGTCAGCGGGCCGGGAGACCCAGCGACCCAGAGACAGTGGGCTGTCAGTGTCATAGTCTGTGGGAGCCGTAGAGGAGCTGAGCCCAGCTCAGACTGAGCCAACTAATGCCATTAGTGTTTCTAATACTATTGTACTGTTCTCCCGGGCTAATGCCATTATACTGTCTCCAGTGCTGCAGGCCCATTCAGCACACAAACCCCAGAGCCAGACATTTGGACCAACTTTACGCCTTATCTTTGATGTGGACAAAACACACACAATCGCTCTGAGCCCAATGTGGCCCGACCAGAGGGGGGGGGGGGGGGCATTGTTGCTTTTCTCTGAACTGGCCTGAACCACAATAGCCCAGTGTGTGTGTGCGTGTACATATATACATGTGTGTGTTAGCGTGTGTGTGGAACCACTCTCTCATGCCCTCACAATGCTCCATTGTCCCTGGGACCGCAACAGTAATTTATGTAAAGATTCTTTCTCTCCCTTCGTCTCATCCATCCCTTTTCTCCGTCGCTTTTGTTGCTCTCCCTTTTCTTTCTCCAGTG
This sequence comes from Macquaria australasica, assembly GCA_005408345.1. Lineage (NCBI taxonomy): Eukaryota > Metazoa > Chordata > Actinopteri > Centrarchiformes > Percichthyidae > Macquaria > Macquaria australasica. The sequence goes on from SEMN01000417.1 coordinate 392,347, forward strand.
TGGATTCCTCTCATCCGGCCTCTCTCGTCCCTTTCTCCCCCTCCCTTCCTGTACTGTCAGACTGTGTCCATCTTTTGCTCTTTCTCTCCCTCTGTCACTTCTCCACGCTTCTCTACCTCCGTCTGCTCCTCTGCCGGCCTTTTTTCCCCCCTCCCTCAGTGTCGTCCCGTATTGATCTCCATTTCTTCCTCCTACACTTTGCGGTCCCTGTGTCTCTTTGTTGTCACCCTTCCATACCATGCATTCATTTGACTCTTTCATTCTCTGTCTTGTTTCATGTCCTCCCCCTCTTGGTTGGACTGACACCAGAAGTTGTAAAAAAAAAAGTGAGAAAAAAAAAGAAGAGTCAACTGATTTTACAGCCACTAAGCCATCTTCTGTCTCTCTGCCTCCCTTTTCTCCCTCCAGTGGTTTGAAACAAATGAGTGAAGGGAGAAGAGCACAGAAGAGTAATAGGGAAAGAAGAAACCCAAATTGTGTAACAGGCTACAGGTTTAAGAAAACATCAAATTAATGTCATTCAGCATGAATTTATGGAAAACATTAATGCTTTAAGCTGCAGTTTGCCAACACTCAAAGCCTCATAAAAAACACATCGGCTAAAGCTGCTCTCAACCTTTCCATCCCTTAAAAAAGTAGGGCTGCCTGACCACAACACTCGCACCAACACAGGTGTCTATGCACAGTCTGATGAAGTGAAACATCAAATATTTACATCTTTTCTCTTTTTGGCTGTTTTACTTGGCTCCCAGTGTACGGAGCCTGAAGAAAATCATCGTTGCTTCACTAAAATAGAAATTTATCACAAAAAGATATGGGGATAAAGCACTTTGCATATTAAAAACACATACTTAATAATCATTATTAGTATTATTAATAATAATAAGTCTTGATGAAGCAGATTATCTTAGTCTTTACTGTTTAAATCCTAGGATTAGTTTATTGAGTCATGAACATTTAATGTTACAGTGAAATACTTAAGATTTCAATCCAAGTTTTCAAGGGGTTCTAGTTATTTTTCAAGCAAAAATTCCAAACATCACCTAGTTCCAGCTTCTTAATTGTAAATATATGCCACTTTTCTTTGCCTTATGTGATAGTAAATTGAAAATCTTTGGGTATTTGAAAATTGGTTGGACAAAATGAGCAATTTGAAGGTGTCATCTTTGGCTTTAAGAAATTGTGACAGAAATGTTTCACTATTTTTTTTTCATATTTCAGAGACAATTAATTGATCCCTTCAGAAAATAGTCTAGAGATTCATCGATAATCAAAATACTTTGCAGCCCTAACCGACAGAAATGTGCTCGGCTCAAGTCTGAGTTTTAAAAACTCTGACGTACCAAAAGTAGATCAGCAGTCAGATATTTCCTGATAATAAAAAAAAAAAAAAAAATACATGTATTATTTGTATAAAGCTTTTGTATGGCTGCTTGTTTAAAAATGTTTAAAACTGATTCATTCAGAAGTTTGTTTTGGTACTGGTACTATTAAACAATTTGAAATGATACCCAGCCTTACTTGTGACCCACTTGAATCTCTGAACACCCTGGATACATCCCCCCCCCCCCACACACACACACACACACACACACACACACTCTACTCACAGCTGTAGTAGTAGTGTCGTCCAGGCAGAAACTCAAACCCCAGCGAGAAGGGGGTGAACCTTTGGATCTTTTCAGAGAAGCGCACTGGTCCAAACGGAGCGTAGGGGGTGTTACACTCCCACCTCTTGATGGCCCCTTTGGTCTCCACACAGCCCTGGAAAGAGGCCTCTCCCACCAGGTAGAGAGCCAGCGTCTCCGGCTGCCCGGGGCCCTGGGTCCCCTTGTTGGGGTAGTGTGGGCAGTAAATGTCCAGGTAGTCATTCAGGTTCACCTGGACGGACAGATCTCCTGCTGTTAACCTGGCAGGAAGAACGACAATGACATTAATATTTCACGTAATGATTACACAGAGTGATACATGACTGAAGGGGAAAGAGAGGTGGTGATTAAGCACAGACTGAGAGAAAGAAGACAGATGACAGGTATTCCATAATTCCTTTGTGCCTGGAGGAATGTGGATAGTTACAGCAGATGGATAGTTCATCACTATTACACATAACAATTACACAGGGTAATAAAGCAAAGTTGTGCAGGTCTTAAAGAATTTGATATATCACAATGACACAACTCCATTTTGTTTCCATACCAGCAAGGGAGCTGTGTTGAATGACACATACTATAGAGAGAACAACAATTCCTCATATGCTAATTAAGACCACTGAGGGGAGTTCAGTGTAAAATAAACTTGACTCCCTCTGCTCTCCACTCTCACACTACACACTTATGCGGACGTGCGTGCGCATGCACAACCACGTTTTCAGTCAAGGTTGACTGGCTTTAGGCATAACAACAACTCTGGACAAGACAGCATCATTAGAACAGAAGAGCTGCATAATGCATGCTCCTTTAGACTGCGGATTCTGACTTCCTGTCAGCTACAGTATAAAGAGTTACCCGTGTACAAACTAATATGGAGAAAGAGAGGAGGAGACAAAGACTGAGGGAAGTAGATGTGAGACAAAATAAGACAGGTGTAAATTTGACATGGAGAAACCATAAGACTTTGTATGAATCATAACAGCATGAAAAGACAAAGCAGGAGGCAATAAATGAGGAGAGAATTGTGTGACAAATGGAGGGAAGCAATATGAGTGATGGAGTGACATGAGACGAGGCCCAGAGGAGGACAGAAGGAGACTGATGAAAAGAGAGCTGTTGAGACAGGTTAGAGCAGAGAGGTGGAACACAAAAATGAATAAGAAAGCCAAAAGAAGAGGAAAGTTGGATGAACAGGTGAAAAAAAAACAGTGGAGTAAAGAGAAAAGAAAGTAAAGTGTTTTAATTAGTGACCCCAGAGAGTCTGAGTGCAGACACACAGAGAGGAGAACAACGAAGTGGAAGAAAGAGAGGAGACGGACTTTAATTGGTCTCCTCTTCGCATGGAGTGCAGGAGGAAAGAATGAGGGGCAAAATGTGGCTTGGGCAGAAGGTTCAGGTCCATCAGTGGGAGTCTTTATAGAGGGGTGACAGAGCGGAGGAGAGAGGAAGGGAGTGCTGGGAGTCAGTGAAGGGGAACATGGGAGGGAAGAAGAGCGTGGAATGGGGAGGGGAGCATGGTGGTGGATGGCGGAGTAGTCTCAAGTTAAGTAGGTGGACAGAAAAGAGACCAAAAGAATAAATGAGAGGAAAAAAGAGTGCGGAGAGAGGAGGAGGAGACAGAAGTGACGAAACTGAAATGAAACAGATAGACATGACAGGAAGCAGGAGACTGAGATGGTCCAGCAAATCTGCAGAGGGTATCAAAGATGGATGGAGCAATGAGAGGAGAAATGACAGGAGACCGTAGGAGATGAGGGCGTTACATGGCACGACTACAAGACTGAAATAGAAATCCACGTTTTCTGTTAACTTTGAGCCTGAACGTGGGGAGCAGTGGTGTATATTTCCAAGTGAGATTAGGGAGCACAAAAGCAGGAAAGTGTGTGTGTCGTGGGGATGCAGGTGAGACCCTGGAGGCAGGTCTACCCAAAGCTGCTTCCTGCTCAATAGCTAGCGGGCAGAATTGGCGATCTATCAACGGGGACAGGACACCATCGATCAGGATCCCTCGCTCAGGACACACACACACTCCCCTGATCAATATCCCTTCTGTGAATGTGTGTGTGGCCACGTCCGATAGCTCCATTACCTGTGTGCGCTAATTACAGCCGAACAAAGGCACTCGATTGTCTGGTTAAGAGAACACAGAAGCACATAATCCACACACACACGCACACACACACACAGCAGCCCGTTTACTCTTCGTACTACCTGTGGTGCTTTCTGAGGCTTCTGAGGCTGAGAAATGTTTACTTAGGTGCACCAGCTGTGGGAGTGTGTGTGAGGGTGTGTGTGCGGGTATGTGCATGTGTATGTAATAATAGACGTGTGCTGTGTCAACATGCTGCACCCCCTGCTATACATGTCATTCACCTCAAGCTTCTTCTGCACTGCTCAGGTCCTGTTGCCCCCCATCACCCCCCCACCCCCAATTTGCATTCCTCTTCACCCCCTTCCTCTCCTCGATCCCCTCCCTCATCTTTCCCCACTTTGGATGACATGCACTCATCCCCAATCTATTGCTTCAGAGGCTGCGTCTCCCCCTGCTCTCCCTCCTATTTCTGACTCCTCTCTATCCTACATTACTCCCCCTTCCTTCTTCCTTCCTCCCACAAGCCTCCAACCTCGGCCTGCACCATATGCACGCCAGCAATTACAGAGGCGGTGTGCTCTACTGATGTCAAACTGTCAGCCCTCTTTCTATCCTCTTCCCTTCCTTCCTCCCTTTCCCTCTCTCTGGCCCCGGTAGGCTTGGGTACGCCCTAATTACACTCAGCATCCTCCCATCCTGCCAGCCACCATGCAGCAGAGTGGTGACAGCACAGGGGCATCATGGGAGCACCCAAGAGCTGTGGGTGTCAAAGAACAGAGCGCTGGAGCAGCCTATCAGCGGGAGAATCCTCTGGAAGCACAGGAGAGGGTTGGTTTGGTCCTGTGCTGGAGCAGAGGGGAGAGGGCAAAGACACAGAATAGCACGCACACACACACACACACGTGCATTTAAGCACACGTGGCCGTGAATACACACACATACACACAAACACATGTTCATACACGCCAGGCATACACACGCGCACATAGACATGAAAGTACTTCAGCAGAATAAAACATGCTCTATCCCTCATGCCAGAGGGTGATCAGTGACACCCTTCTGAGGAGTGGTGCAAGCTCTTGGTTGATAAAGAAAAATCTCAGAGGAGCCGAATAAAAAAATTAATTAAAAAAAACATGCTGGGCTCTTGAGTGGAAAACTTAAAAAGGGTCACATTTATCCTTTTTATAATTACAGAAAATCCCATTTAAAATTGAACATAACCAATGTCCTCCCCATGTGTGTCCATGTTAATGTGTGTGCACAAAGAAGCATATATACATATATATATGTGTGTGTATGACTCTGTGTGTGTGTGTGTGTGTGTGTGTGTGTGCGCATTTATAATGAAATGCAGGGGGATGACTGTGGCAGAGACCTTTGATCCTTTAATATGAGAGAATAATTAAAGGAGCAACAATCCCACAACACGGCTTCAGGAATACAGAACAGATACTCGATCACGCACAGCAGCTGCAAACTATGCATACTGAATACACTTGGGCACTTAAGTACTGCACATAAACATGGAGGATAAGAATATTCTACTACAATGCAAATGCTAATAACATGCTTACATTGGACTATGCATCCCAAATGAATTCAGAAAATGCATGCTGTAGATACTGTAGTTTTAATAAACACTTTCATGCTTGTGATGGTTCGCTAACCAGCCCACAGTAAAAGTCTGTTGTTTCCTTGTAGTGACGATGTGTGGCTGATAGGCTTGGTGGAGCCTCAGTTCTTCCGTGGTCAATCACAGCAGGGTGATGGCTAACTGTGGACACTATGCTGACTGGGCACAGCACGCTGTGGTCACTGTGCCTTGGCTGGGCATAGCATGACACAGCTTGAGCCTCTATGGTGGGTGCTGCATTAACACTTCTGGTGATATGGGAGGATCTTTGGTGCTCTCTAGGAGGATGACTTTGTGAAATGGTATTGTTTTTTTGTTGTTGTACCAGATGGGTTGGGTTTACCGCATGATGACAGATGAGTAGATGTCAGGTGAGTCATTAATCTCAATGAAAAAAACAATGTCAACTTTGACATGCGGACATACTGATTGCCTTAGTATTCTGGGTGTCACAGTTGTGTTAGATTAATAACTAGTCATCATAATGGCCCGGTCACACCAGCATTTTCAAAAATCTAATTTCAGACCAATATAACTTAATTGAAATGGAATAGTTGCTATCAGTGGATTTGCTTGATGAGGTGAAGTAAATCTGTGCAGAGCTTTCACATTGAGTTTAAATCTGGTAAACTTTGACACAAAAATTTGCACTGACCAACTGCAAACGGTGTCGCAAACTGCTAACCCTAAAGGGGAGAGAGAACCGGAGTCATATTAGCTTTGTCGCACCACAAAATTTTATACAACTCTGCTCTGCCGGAGTATAAACTCCTCCATAAACTGCATAGTTTGCAGTCAGTTATGAGGCTGGAGTTGATGGTACAAATATGTCTCTTGAACAAACTGTTTAAACTTAGCAATCTGTTGCTGGCTAGTGCTAGCATGTCACTAGTTACCTCACCAGCCACAGTAGCTCGCCAACTAGCACCGCTCGCTATGTCACCAACCTTCCAGCCCCACCTGTTTTGTGGAGACATACTAATGATTTCTGCTGTGCCACTTTCTGGTGACACCTGGTACCTAAATCACAAAGATTTAGCGCAAACATTTCTCAACACAGGTCTGATTAGAGAGGGACTAAATTGAAAGAATCTCACATGTGAGCACACCTGAACACCATTACAGTTTCATGTTTCGAAAAAAACAAAAAAACACCTGTGATGTTGGGCAGGTGAATAAAACTAGACTTTGGATGCCTTTCATGGGGAAAACAGCAGTGTGCTGTGGGGAATAATTGATGGAAAGTATGAGAGAAGTTTAGGACAAAAAGAGCCCAAAGACACTCCAGGAGGAAAGAAGGAACAAGGCAGAAGTAAAGAGAGAAAACATTTTTTTTCACTGAGGTCTACAAAGCTTCAGTGACCTCCTGCTCCACAGGCTACCCTATCTTCAGAGGAAGAAACAAAAGGGAACATACAACTGTGGTGCTACACCCATGAGTCAGAGAATGAGAGGGAAATAGAGAGACTTCATCTACTCAATACTGCACCATTTGCAAGAAACCTTTTTGTTCCCCATTTCCTCTCTCCTACTCGATCTCGGATGTAAAACGGAGCAGAATCAGGACAATCCCCCCTACCTCCCCTCTTTTAACTGTGCCCCCCTCCATGTCCACACAAAGCCATGCTGTGTCCAGAGCTCAAACACCAGTGTTGTGTCTAACCTGGTGCTTACTCCCCTCAACGCGCACAAACAAGGACTTCACCCCCCACCTCCGACCATCTGGGGCCCCCCACCACCCCGCCTGCCCAGCTGGCCGAGAAATCCCTTTACCACCCCCCTCCAACATCCCACCCTCAAGACTCTGCAGACCCTGCCTCTTTAGATGCTCAGTGTCATCAAACTGTGGCCAATGACGGTGATCAACCGCTCATCACAGAGAGGAAAGAGGGACTTAAGGGGAACAAGCTGTTGCTCTTATCTACTCTTTCCTGTTTGGTATGCCTGCCTATGTGAGTGTGTGTGCTTCCTTCAAGGTCAGCAGGAAGTGTATCTCTCCTCTACACCAGACCTTTTGCTTTCTTTTCTATGACTCCTAATCTCCAAATGTGGATGGTATGTGAACTTTCCTCCTTCTTTCCCCCCCTCTTCCATCTCCATCCACTTAAGTCTGTGGTTTTTCTTCACATGCAAGTCCTGAGCACACACACATTGTATTAATATGCATTAGGACCTGGGTGGCTTACCGCCTCAGCTAAACTATTTCCTGGGGGAAGCCCTGTGCCATCAGACAAGCCTAATGCTTCTGTCCTCATAAGGGTAGAAGGATACGAGCACAAGAGCACACACACACACACACACACACACTGCAAAGTGTCATATCGATATGAATTTGGTGCACAAGCATTGGCGACAATGGCTGAGTGGGTGTATGTGCATAACCTAGATGAAGTGATTGGTTGCACCTTTCTTGCCCTGCAGGCTCCATTGAATGACCAGGAGGCACATGGCATTCAAACTGTGTGGATCAGCAGGCTGCCTCATGGACCCACATTCCCTATCAATTTACAGACACAGATAAAACACTCAGATATACACATACACACACCTGCTGCTTCAGGCCCTAAAATGATTCTCAGCCCCAGGTAAAGACAGACCCTATTTTCTGCCTGTTATGACCTAGGTCCTCCTCTGTGTGTGTGTATGTGTGTCCATTCTGTGGGACTCAGCAGCACAACAGGATGTATAGCTACGGCCGTCAGAGCTGAGGAAAATTGCTTGATTCGGGCCCACAGGACCCATCAGTATAGAAACCAATCCATCGGAACCATTTTGATACGGCTGCAGGTCTGCAGAAACCATCATCCCCCTTTGTGGCAGAGCTCTGTCATGCATAGGCACCGCTCTCCATGTGTGGTCTAGTCTGATCCTAAAATAAGCTTTTCAGTGACTTTTTTGGGAGGTATGAAATTACTGTCCACAATATAAAATGGACAAGAGTGCAGTCTTGCAGTCTCTGGCTCGTTTATATTTTCGCTGTTTGACCAAAAACACTGCATGCCGAAATGTTGCCTCACTGTGCCCACCAGCACGGCGGCAGCTGAAAGTGTTGCCTGACTTGACTCTCTCACCTGCTCTGCGTGGAGGTGGCCACACTTGAAAGAGGAGTGTGAGGAGAAAAGGGCACAAGAAAAAGAGTTTCAGATCCCACGCAGAGACGAGTGACGGGGAAAGTGTGCGGCAAAGGAGATGTGCATGGGTGAGAGCGGAGCGCGTATACGGCGAGGGGTGTGCGAGGGGGTAAATAAGGTCAGACGTGCCGTTGCCAGGACAACAACCAATCCGGAGCTGGGATTGGAGCCAAGCCAATGCCCCACCCATACATCCTTCGCTCCATTCGTGTTTTTTCCTGCATCCCTCCGTCGGACAGCCTAAACCTCAGAGTAATGAGTGCTCTCCATGTTTCTGCAGTCTAAATGGAGCTGCAGTGTAAATACAGGGCTGATTTGTACAGGTGCCAGACTCGGATACATAAACCTGAATATAGCTACAGTGCCTCACTGCTCAGAGACAGGACGGATGGAGAGGGGGCGAAGACAGTGACAGCTGTGATGGGTGGACAGAAAAAGCCATGATTCAAACTATTTATGAAATCTATCAAAGTGTATTGCTACAAAGTGGCAGCCAGGCTGATGCACTGTGTCAACATCATTCATCTCATGTTTATGTACTAACTTTGCTGTTTGGGCCCTTCGGCTTTGCACACAGTACCAGAGCAGATAAGTCTAGCTAAATAGAGGGTGTAGACAAAATAAGTTAACTTTGAGGTAAATAACACTTACACAGAGGTTGGTCATATTGGGTTCATGCCAATGGGGCAGGTGGTGTATGGCCAAAGGGGAACTGGGCAATCTTATATTAAAAAATGTAATTATAAAAAAACTGTGACAAAGGTATTTGTCATCTGGCTTTATTTAAGTTTAAAGCTGAGACAACAATTAGTTAAAAATAATCTAAAAATTTTTCTTTTTTCAAACATACATGCCAAAAATTATCTGGTTACAGCTTCTCAAATGTGAAGATTTACAGATTTTCTCCTTTTTATATCATTGTACATCAAATATATTTTAGGATTTCGGCTAAAACAAGCAATTTGAAGACGTCACCTTGGGCTCTGGGAAATTTTTCACAACTTTCATTACATTTTACACACCAAACAATTAATCAAATGAGCAGCTTAATCAATAATGAAAATAATCGTTAGTTGCAACCCTAAGTTGGTTAGTTTCAGCTTCTCTGTCTTTGTCTGCATCTTTATGTTGTCATGAATTTTGAGTTTTTGTTTCCCCTTCAAATCACAAAAAGTGGGGGGTTTTTTTTGAAGATGAATGTTGGATGGGGTCGCAGTTTTTAATAACACTTAAGAGCTGTGTTCTTGATTTCTTTAAAAAGTTCTTTTATGCTCTCATCACTTTTTTACAAAGTGCAGTTGTCGTAGCAGTATACGCTCTACACCCTCATCTATTATATTAACTATACTTAACTACACTTATCTGTGTCTCAGGTCTTTCAGCAAGACCCACCTGTGTAAGTGGGTTAAGGAGGACATGCGAGCAGCACCCCTTAAAACACACACACACGCACACACAAACACACACATTTACTCAGATACACTCTTCACAATGGTGAAAAGGGCGCTCGCAAAGCAAATACACAGCCAATAAATCAGACTTGGCTTTGAGAATCCATCATTTACTAAGTGGGTCACACTTCTGATGCCGTAGACACTCTTTCCTTCCCATTCTTGTACTCTGTTTTTGTCTCTCTCTGTGATGAGAAGGTCAATGCTGGACAGGGATCATAGACTATTCATCCCAGGTGTGCATTCCCTCTCGCTTTCCCTCTGTGTCTGATTATTCGGTGGCTGTTAGTGGAGGAATGGCCAGTTGGACGGCTAGATCTGTCCTTCAGTCAATCAGTCACACACCTACACACACACACGGTTAAGACATGTCAAGGAAACCTGCCCTAATACAATGAATTATTTAAACAGAGGGGAGGAGAGGAAAGGAGAAGATGGAGAAAAAAGACATTGGAGAGGCACAAGAGTTAAGGAGTAAATAGAGTACACTGGCCCCTTTCAGTCCCTCTGACTCCTGGTGAACTTATTTAAAAACTTCTATACTCGGTTTCACTCCCATCTGCTTTCTTTCACCCCATCTTCAGCAGGTCTCATTTCCTTCCCGTCAGCGTGCCTACACCTTCTCGTCCTCTCTTCCCTCCATTGCTTCTTCCACCACCATTTCACCCACTTCGCTGCCCCTCCCTCCCTCCCTCCCTCCCTACCCCCCTCTCCGTCTTTCTCTCTGTTTATCTAAGCACTTTCACGGTCAGTGCTTTGGAATCCCAGGAGTCTAAACTGGCCCCTTCCCTCACCCTCCCTTGGAGCCGATCCATGCTTCTCTCTCCCTCTCCATCTTTCTCCGTCACAACGGTTAAGATTCATATCGCTCTGTGCATCGGGGGTATGGAAGGTCCCCCTTATTCCCCCTCAAGGCAGCCAGCTTTGTCCTGTTCTAGTCACGCACAGATACCCATCCGCCCCGCCCTCACACATATTCACACCAGAGGTAGGACACTTACACTGATGCCTCATACAAATCGCCTCAAAAGAGAGACTAGAAATAAAATTATTGAACATTTTTAACAAAAGCCGTCTATTTGGCTCAATGCTACTGAAAATGTGTTATTTATAAACTCAGTACAGTATATTCAGCTCCAGTACATTAGCCTATCCATTGCTTTACAGTGTGTGAAATAAAATTCATGCTTTCAACATTTAGGCTGATATAACTGGATGCCATTCTCTGCCTCAAGGCCGGATGCCCCTTAATTTCTTAGAAAGGCCAGCTGGGTTCCACAACACTGATGAAGGGTTTAGACACAATAAGAGGGAAGGGGGGGGTTGGATTTAGGAGCAGAGAGGAAGGAAGTGGCGAGGGTCAAGAGGAGAGGTGCAGACGGCAGTCTCACACAGTGCTAACAACAGCCTGACACTGGACTGGGATTAACTGATTAATTTGGGATTAAAGATGACTGGTCGCTACTTTAAGTAATGAACCACAATGACCCAAAATTACAAGATTAACACGCACGAGGTACAGTGTCGGAGAGGGTGGGTGAGTGTTTTTTCTTGATAGTAAGTAGTCCACTGTAAATCAGCTGCAAAGTAAGCAAATGCCACCAAAACCCCACTTGTTTAGGTATTCAGTATCTACCTTTGATGAAGAGCAACTCTGCTCAGAACAATGTTCCATTCTGAAAGGAAATCCATCAGGGAACCTCCTTAAATGTAAAAAAAAAAAAAAATAGAAAAATGTAGTGAGTAAGGAATTTTCTGACTTTCATGACTAGGCATTTGTCACTGGGTGTATTTTTAGGAGAACACACAGATTAATTCCACAATCATAAACACGGAGCGTCTGCTCCAGTGTTTTGAGAAGCGCGCTGCATACAAGAACTCCATTTCCAGCTGAATAGGAGAGCAATGAGATTCATGAGTTCTCCTGCTACAAGGCCAGAGCTATGGAGATTTGGGACAAGGCTATTTCCCCTCTTCCATTCAGCACAAAAATACCACCACTGCTCTGGATGCTCTCAGACTGTGAATTACAACCATCTGATCATTTCTGATGAATATAACAAAACATACTTTTGGACAGTGACAGAGAGCAATTCATTAAAAAATGACAGTTTATATAAAAATATGTAAAAATAAACTTTTTAAATTAAATGACAAAGACAATTTAAATCAACTTTACCTCAAGGTTTACGGTTTGTACAGTATGTCCAGTATTTAACTCCCTGCTCTGCATACTAACATGTCAGCAGTCTGCCAGTGTAGTAGATGGTACAAGCTACCACAGCATCCTACAAAAGCAATAACATATGCACCATACTGTGATAAAAGGTGTATACATCTAGTAGCGGGTGAACAGATACCACTCATCTAGTTTGTTGAGAAAAGAGGACGAAGGGCAGAAAAAAGTACAAGGAAGCTGAGAGAAAAAAATTGCAGTCAGAGTACCAGGAGACAGGGATCAAACTGCGCATTACTGCACACCCAAAAATCATGTGGTACTGGTTATTGCTACAAAAATAACACATCCAAATATGCTGGCGCGCGCACACACACACACACACCAAAACCATATCTCATCAGCTTACTGTAAACCTCAAAAATCTGAGCGCAGGCATGTTTGAATACGCATATGATACCACATTCCATTAATATTTTCTCCTTTTGTACACAGGTAAAGATACTCTACTGTACTGTACTCTACATTACTGTAACATGCATAGCCATACACAGTATCCACACACACACACACACACACACACACACAAACCAAAAGTAGTGTCAGTTCTAAATGGGGTGTGATTCCTACTGGGGCTCTCCCCAGAGTCCGAGCAGCCATGTGTGTGTGTGTCTCTGTACCACACCTGTATACGAGCCTGCGTCACGGTGTGTGTGGATGTGCGTGCCACTGTGTGTGTGTTGGTACGGAGGGAGGGGCAGAGGGGGGTTCGCTCCTCACGCCTGGTTGTGACAGTGATAGTAATACCTGCTGACATCCTTTCTTTCCTCTCTCCTTCTCTCCCTCTCACCTCATCCCTCCATCCCTGGGGGCCTTCCTGAGCTGTTTTGGGAGTTGAAATCTGTTGACTCTTTCCTTACCATCCTCTCCTTAACGCATTCTCCTTCCCTCGCTCCCTCCACTGCAGGTCTAATGTTTTTACAATCTCTGGGGGCTGACAAGAAAAGGGAAGCAGAGAGGGAGTGTGTGTATTCATATGCGGTGTGTGCGTGGTGTGTGTATGCCAGCCCCAAAAGAAACAGAGAAGAGGAATGTGTGTGTTTCACATCATTGGGGGCTGGAAAGTAGGCTGTGCTGCCATACTTCTGGGAGGCAATGCCAAAATAATATTAGTTTTTGTTCCACCATGGAAAAGTCCCCCAAAATCATACAGCAGATTCTAAACACCTACGCAACATTTGTCATGTGATCCATCTCCTCTGGAAATCACAAAGCACAGGATAAAAGGTGTTTTTTTTTTAGGCACTGGGAATATTGCTGACAAAAAGTGTGCTCTCTTTTTATTTAACTATGAGAAGGTAATTCTGATAAGCACAATCATTTATAAAAAGGTGCCATACACAAGAGTATACACCCCCTAAACACACACACACACGTTCACACCCCTTCGAGTATTTTTATCCAAGTGTCTCTTTGTTGTGTCTAGATAAAGTGTAGAGGAGCTGTGCTTTCTAGCAGGTTTATTAGTCCATAAAGTTTGTTCTGGTGTGAAGACGGCCGCTCCCATCTCTCCTCTGCGGATTCTGGATACACACATCTCACTCAAGACCCACTTTACTGCAGCAGGTACATGAGAGCCCTATGTGCTATTTCAATAGGCAGGTGGATTTTAAATGACCAGCAGGAAACATAATTAGCAAATACTAATCAATATATAAAGACTGACGAGCTTGCAGGTCAAGGATAGCAATTTATTGAAGCAAAATGTGAGAACTCTTGCAGTGTGTCCTCTACTTTACTATTTAACAATTTTTTTTCCATTTTCTCCAATGAGTGCAGGCCTATAACAGAATTTGTATGATTTCACTTAAAAGCAGTACTTTTTATCCCTCATTATGCCTTTTCATGGCGAAATGCCAGCTCATGTTATTATTATACAGGTACGTCAGGCACACTTTCAATACGAGATCTTAAAAAAAAACACTTAAAACTACTTCTCTATAGTTTTTAGGGGACAGTTTGTGACTCGAACAATTAAAAAGAAAAGTTAAAACTACCATCAGGTTCCTTGAGTTGTTAGTTAGACCCAGTGACAACTGCATCATTTAAGGCTACAGTATCTTGCTCAAACGGACACTTTCTTTAGCACTGTGTCCCCAAATCCATGTCTTGTGACCTATTAATCTGACTGGCTACATAACTACTGCACACAAGATGTGCTACCACGATCAGACGCAAATAAAATAAAAAAACAAACAAACAAAAAAAACACAAGGAGTCAACAAAGAAGGATGGATTTGTGCAGAACATTCACAAGAGTGCCTTCCTGGCTGCTAATAACAGGATGCATGTAGTGACCAAAACAAAAATAAACCATCGCACACAGAGACTCCTTATCAATATTCTTCATAAGTTCATATAAATAACAATTGCAACTGTCTAAACAAAGTTCTTCTTCACAGGCGTCATCAGGTTTGTTGAGTAAAATAGACATTCACATCTAAAAGCAGGGAATTTGCACAAGTTCTCTGAGATAAAGGACAATTGCAGCAACTATTGTACTGGTGAACATCATCTATCTATGACAACACGTAGGTAATAAAAACAACTTGGAGCGACTGTCCATAAGCATCTTTGAAGACTTGAGGTAAAGAGGCAAACATGTCTCAGTGTCCTCCTGGCAGCGAGGAACTTGTATGGTACAATAATCCAGGTTTCTGCTACAGCCTTTTGCTCTGCCTGGGTCAATACTAATTCAATTTCTGTCTCAGGGAATTCCCAGGTTGCCTCTTGGCAGGATTTCTGAGCCGAGTGGAAGAGCACTGTGCGAGGTTATATATACTTGAGAGTGTGTGTCTGCCTGTTTCTGTGTGCACACGCGTGTGTGTGCGAGATATATTGGCTCAACAACGAGCAGATTGTGTTATTTTGGTCAAGCTTAAGTTGATAGTGTTTCCCACATTTGGAGTTTACATATTCTCACGCCACAATTTAATTGCTGTTTTGTATGTCAAAGAAACACACAGTTGGCCTGACACATACAACAATGCCAGCACATTGTGTGCCGTGAATGAATGGATGCGCTCCCGCTCAGTGCTCACCAACAGCCCTTAACCACCATAACCACCCTCTTCACACACATACGACACAGCAGCCATTTTGTGCCAAAGCCAGGCTGTGCCGTGCCAACCGAGCGGCAGACAACACTGAACCTCATTTCATTCCACAGCTGTTCCATCCCACTTGGAGACATTCATACAATACAACTTATTACAGCTTAATGCATCCTAATATTGATGCATGTGTGTACACAGAGAAACAGGGCAGCATGGGGAGGGAAATTGGGAAAGAGATGGGTCCATATGCAGTCTAGCGATAATGCGCGAAGCCGGCGATAATATCTGGGTGTTAAATTGGTATCGATTGACTAAATATCCTGACCAGGAGGAGAGAGCGGTCGTCCTTTCATGCTTGTACACCATGTCTGCTCCGACGGCTCCAAGCTGCACTGTGACTATCTGATCCATTTTAATACAGACGTCCTTACCGCTAGGCCGCTGCCCAAACCTCATTTTCAACACAGTGTGCTCGAGTCTTCCTGTGTGTGTGTGTGTGTGTGTGTGTGTGTGTGTGTGTGTGTGTGTGTGTGTGTGCGCGCATCTCTGCTTTCAATTCAACAGCAAAGATTATTTTTGTTGTGCAACTTTTATGTTGGTTTCATTCTTGGGTATAATATAACACTAAACAGCAAAAACGGAGGATTACTGATTTCACACAGATATTCACATAAAAAAGGAGGCAGTGTCAGTAGGCAGTAACCTGTACCTATTTCTGCAAAGATTCACTTGAAATACTGCACATAATGAGGCCACGTGACACTTCAGAGCAAAAGACGTGGTTGCACATTGCTCTATCTGCACGCCCCACCTTTAAAAAACCAAGCATCCAAAGGCAATAACGTGCCGTTTCCCTCCAACACTTCAGTCACACCTAAAATCAACTAATGAGTGGAAACAAAACAATGACCTATTTAGACGAGAGGCCGGCACAGCGGTTGGTAAATGTTCCCGCAGCCGCACACTGCTGGCCGGATTTTTCCAGTCAAAGCCACTTTCACTACTTGCTGTGAGCAGAAGAGAAGTCTCAAAAAACTAGTAAAAAACATGAATCATGTGTGAGATCACAAATGAATCTAAACTCTGAGTGTTTTAATAGGGCTCGGTATCCTGGTGCATTTCTTGGTTTTGTTTTTCCAGAACTGAAATACATTTATCACACTTCATGAGAGTTCCCTTTTACGCAAACCAGGAGGTCAGCGCCAAAAGCCCACACACACACACACCTCTAACAGAGCTATTGTTCCACTGAAATGAACTTCAACCGACAACAATGGCACCAAATGTCAATTCACAGGCTTACAAATCACTAAAATCACTGCCTTGCATTGTTTTCCGACAGAGATGAAGAAGCTCAAGTGTACACACAGTTAACTCGTCCACAGTTTACCTCCAGATAATACACTCAGTCCCACAAACAAACAGACAGAGCGCATTTACAGAGACAGATAAGGTACACAATCACACTCACAAACACATCTCTGGATCTACACAGACCACAAGCACAGCAGCGAGGGAGACAATAGGCATTGACACAGAAAAGGGAGAGAGACATTGATACAGCTTTATGACAGATGAGGAGAGAGAGAGACAGAGACGTGGAAGGAGAGGGGGGGGCTGCTTTGTTAGCAGGACAGGGAATAAAGTGGTAATTACCTCACTGTGGGTTTGTTGATTATAGTTCAGCCAGGTTCTCCATGTTAATCATTTACCAGGGGAAGACAGAGATTAGTACAGAGACAGACACAGAGAGGAGAGATAGCAGGCAGTGCGAGAAATATATCCATTTGCATGCACACACAAAACAGAGGAGGAATAGACACAGACAGACCGGCTGGTGAGGAAATAATAAAAAATAAATTAAAAAAGAAATCAGTCTAGAAGTGCAATCATCTCCCCTGACAAGACACAATTTCACTGTCTGCTTTCACTTTACCGTATACTGTATACCGCTTGTGTGTGCGTGCGTGAGTGTGTGAAGGTATGGTATGCAGAATGTGATTTACTTTGGTATTTAAACTAGATCATTCATGAGTGCACACATAGAGGGAAATGATGCATAAACAGAGCAGAGATTACACGGAAGACTTATGAGGGCTGCTTTCAATAAAGATACAGAAAACCAATACAAATATTCATCTCCTCACGCACCGTTTAAACACGCTTCAGTGGCTTGGAGCTCGCCCTAAGCCTTTGTCAGAAGAGGGGAGAGAGATATAGACATGGAGAGAGAGAGAAGGGGGTGGCGGGGTTCAGAGGGGTCTGGACTGGTCTGCTGCTGTTTTAAATGCTTTACGGTCTATGTCCAAACTTGCAGAGTCAGTTCAAGTCTGAGCAAGAGAGGATACAGGTAAGAGAAATTGGTTATAATATTCCTATTGTGTAGCATATCTCTATGTAAATGGTAAAACACCCATCTCCAATTAACCACCATTCTGCAGGAAAGAAAAGACTAGAGGAGTCAGGAAATGAGAGAGTCTAAAGTCTGAGCTGTGATCCAGGGGAACTGTTGCGACACGTTTGCCTCCTGCCATGTCGGATAAGAGGGAAAGCAATAGTAGAGGTGTGAGCCAAGAACAAGGGTAAGTCAGAGGACAAGGAAATGGAGTAGCTCATTTAAGGTTCAGGTTTGGGTGACATTTATTCTTGTTACAGGTGTATGAGCAGCCCAGATATAGATGGTAAAAGCCTCTCTCAAGAAATCTCTTGCAAAAAAAAGAAAAAGAAAAAAAAGGGTAATTCAATCCTTAAAAAGTTTTGGCACTCTGAGTAAACTTTCTGACAGATCCCGAGTGAATTTATGAGGATGAATGTAGCACAAGAAGCAGACACTGTTGTATCAGCAAATAGGCTGGTCAACTTATTTGGTCCAACAGGTTTTAAAGCACACAGGGCACAGAAGAGGGGGCTTAATATACCAATAAACTAGTCTGAGCTTGCTACTCAGGGGTGAGTTGAGGTATACTGTCAGCACACACACACTCAAGCTCAGAGCACTCTGGTTATAATATTTTACTAACCTTTAACTGCTCCAGGAAGTAAAAGATAATTTCTCCTCTAATAAGGAACTATCGCTCTGAGAGAAACAATGTAATAAAACCGAGAACGATCGTAAACTCTGTTCATAAAATCATAAAAGAGGGCAATCGAACCACTTGAGCCCCACAATCAAAGAGGCCAGGGTATCTTGATTCCACGCTGTTCAACGCTGACCCCGCAGTCAGTCTATCACTTCCATTTCAGAGCTCCATTTTTCAATCTGGAGGGTGCTAAATGTGTGCCAGTTAAAGCGTTTCACTGAGCCTTTTTTACAGCCATATTAGCCAGCGAAGAACAGAGCAACAAGGCCCTTCAGTCTCCACTTCACTGCCCCTGCTTCATTAAAACCATAAATCTAGATGTCGAAGGAAAGGTGATGGCCAGAGAATGTCTTCTGTCATCCGTATTAAGAGGGGCCTGTTTGCTCACCAGCTACAGTTATGCTGAACGAGCTGAGCCTTTAATGTTATGTCTGTAACGGCAGCTAGCTCCCCTTTTTGGCTGTTTTTCCAGTGTCAGAGATGGCATGAATAAACTGATCCACACAGTTCTTTGGCTTTTAGCTGTCAGAGTGACTTAGTTCAACATTCAACGGTTCAACAGTCATTTCCTACATCGCCAACATTTACAGAGAAGGTTGAGCTAACGGAAATGAGCACAAAGGCCAAATCAACAACATTCTGCCAATATGTTCCAATAAATTCAAACTATGATATTTAAGCCTACATTAGTTGATTTTTGGGACGCAACATTTACATGTTAGCTTGTAAAGTTGTGGCGTTAGCAAACAGTTAGCAAACAGTTAGCAAACAGTTGCCCATTTACAGACCCAGCAGAAACGGAGCAACATTAGCGTGTATTTCAGGTCCTGTTTCTGACATCCTGGTAAATGTAAGTCACAAATTCACTCTCTTTCAAGTCCAACATTTGCCCTGTTTTGTTCTCCACCAACTCCTGAGGGAAATATCTGGTTCTTTAGCTGCTAAATGCTCCACTAGGTCGCTAACTTTGTCCCTCTGCCAATTGGTGTTGACAAGGTAGCTTACAGTGGGTTTATCAGAGCTACATTTTGCTATAAACAACGCTGATGAAAGAAGTGAAAGTGAGTCAAAACAGTAAAATTGCTGGCTGTTAAACCAAAACAATGAGCTGAAAGATGCTAAAACGCTCCATAGAGCTGAGGGGAACTGCAGAGTCATAATAGTTCTTTTTGGGTTTGTGCTACGAGCGACTCCTTTCACATTACATATCATCTGATCCATTGTTAATATAAAAATATTGATTGAAGCAGAAATGAGCCCAGAGCTTTTTACAACATTCAACAAGAAAAATAGCATCATTTTAAACTATTACAACATTGTGGACAAACAAAAAAAAAGCCAAATGTGGTTATTTTGTGAGCCTTCTGTACCATGAGCGTCGAGTGGAGTCCAAGCCAACAAAAGCACCGCTCTCCTGTCCCTGTGCTCCTTTTCCCTCGCCAGGCTACATTTACAGGCCTCAGGACAACCTGGCTGGCTGGCTGGCAGCTAATAGAAAATATGGCATGGGAAAATGACTGAAGCTCAACTAATCACACCGCCAATATCCATCACTGGGCAGGAGGGAGTCGTGAGAGATAAAGGGGGCGAAGGAGGAGGGGGGAGTGCAGACAAAAAAAAATGAGAAGGAGAGCGGGATGTAACAAGGGAGGTAATGAAGAGTGAGGAAAGGAGAGGAGAGGAGAGCAGAGGAGAAGACAGGAGAGGAGAGGAGAGGAAAAGACAGGAGGAGAGGAGAGGAGGAATGAAAGTGAGTCCTAGTGGTAAACCCAGGGGATTCTGGAACGGGTGCAGCATCACGGCTCCGCTGATAGCTTTGTGATTGGGTGGTGTTGCTGATGAGAGTGATTCTCTGCCACAGTGGGTTACCCGCCGCCGCGATGCTGATGGCATTGTGATTGTGTGGTGTTGCAGCCGACTGTGTGGCCCTGCTACAGGCTGTGACCATTCATCCCTGAATCTCTGGGGAACAAGAAGGTGCTTCCTAATCCTCAGTGTTCCTCCCCACCACATTTCTGTTGGATCCCAATTACAGGACTGGGTTTTACCCACCTGGACACACATATAACCTCGGCTGACTCCAGTACCGGATGAGTCCTGCAGACCTGACAAAGGAGCCCTTGGGGAAATTATCGGTCCCAGAAGTCATATTTCTGTCACATTTTGTGCACCCACAAATGTAAAATACAAGACAAAACTGTGTCTGACAAAGTGGTCTCTGTGGCCAACGGCTGTTGAGTAAAAAGGTCACTCATCTGAAAGAGTGTTTGGGGAATCAGGCCTTACGGAGAGCGAGAGTCTCTAAATAAGCGGGTGCAAGAATGGCAGATGTGTTATTTTGGGCAGTAGCCCTACTGGCCCTGCAGGTCTTCCACCTCAACCCTTCAATTAGCCAGACTGAAACACCTGGATCAGCAGGTGAGCCTGACTCTGCCTTGCTAATGGCCCCAATCAACCCATTACACACACTCACAAACACACACACACCTCCCCATTACCCAACTACATATTCGCCTGCGCACAGCAGCACTTTAGCCTTTAATATACACCTGTGTCCTCAGAATGCTATCTAGGACACTATTCAGAACAAACACTTAAGAAGAAACCCTTACTTCTGGCATTCTATAAGTAGCATAATCACCAGCTCCAAAAGGCAGTGGACAGGTGAAAGCCAGGGTTAGAGTGTAGTCATAATGATAAAGATAACTTGCTGCAGGAAGAAGGTGAGTTCAGGTCACTGTGAGTCAAATGAGCCCAGGGCCCCACTGTATCCCCAGAGTTCAGTCCTCCTAATTTAACTAAAATACCTTCCTGATAGATTTTGGGTTAGTCACTAACCCAAAAGAGCAGGTTTTAGGTAATCATACCTGTTCTGCACCCCTCTTCAATTAAGTAGGCCTATACAAAGACGTGATCTGCCGCATAGCAGAGATTCTTTAAACCAACTAAAGTGACTCATTTAGTAGGAATTATTGTGGTCGTTGCGCAATGGCATGGCCGTGCAAGTTCAAACCAGCTACGTTTCTTCTGTGCAAAGTAGGTTGAAATGAACCAAATGTTGCTCTTAACATTGAACTTCATTGGGCGAAGGCTGTGAGGAGGAGCGCAGAGAAAACAATCTCGTTTTGTCCCGAAAAGGAACCTCATTAAGCGCACGGTGTTTTCTCACCTTGTGTTTGTAGAATTCCAATACACGACGTGTCTTTTGGTCACAGCGGCTGAGATTATGTTAAAGAAGAAAATCGTGGCTTTCCAAGCAGGCGGAGCTCCCGGGGTCCACATTGGGGAGCCCATCCTGACCGCCGCAGGGGCCGCGGAGAGGCTCTGCACCGGCTGGGAGTGGCGGGCAAATCAGGTGAGGAGACTCGACAGAGGAACTTTCTCCCAGCAGCTTCAACGACTCATGAACAAACTCAAACTCCTACGTCATCTGCTGCTGCGGCTTCGCATGATGTGTAAAGGTAAAGTGATTTAAGAAGCTAAAAAAAAAAAAAAAAAGGTTAAATCACAGGCTGCAGTGACAGGTTTTTGAGAGTTTGTCCATGGTCCGTATGATGGTTTTGGACTGAGATCTCTTTACTGAAAAATAATAAGACTTTAAAAAAAGACTAAACCTGAGTTTAAAGGTCAGAGTTTCGGGTGTACAGTAATTTGGTAAGAATATCAGTTGGAAGTGCCAGCTGGTTTGGCAGCAACAGGCTGCGGAGCGCTGTAAGGGCGGATCCGCTGAGAGGAGGGCGGTGCCGGGGAAACTTTGGGCCAATCAGTCGACAAGGGTGTGGTGATGAATGATACTGTAGTGCAAAGTTAAATCCTTGTGAGGTGCGCCGACTGGTGTGGGGAGACAGTCTGTCACTGTTCCAGTTTTGCAGGATTGCCTTATTAAAACTATAGAATAGGCCTACTTATTTAATCCTGTGTCATTCAATGGGCTCCAACACATGACCCAGAGTCCTGTCAGACCTGGAGCAGCTCCTCTGCAGCAGCCTGGGGTTTGCTCAGCAGTGAGGTGCCTTTGAGCAGCTGGTTCACAGAATTCAACAAGCAAACTTCCTACTTCATTTCCCACTAAACTTCCTTCCTGCCTTCCAACTTATAGTTAGTGTATAGCCTCCAAGTAGGGCAACATAACATGGTAAAATGGTGTGTTCAGGTACCCAACACACAAGATAATCAAACAGAAGGGAGCCACACTGGCCCTTTGACTGTCGTCTGCAAGATCCACATTTAGTTCTGCTACACTTGGCTATATGAGGTGTGTGTGTGTGTGTGTGTTAAGTATTAATTCTCTGGTTGTTGTCAGCCGCCCCAGGGGAGGGTGTAGTGACAGTAATCACTACGCCTCCAAGGGCGAAAGCCACTGGTGGTCCTCTCTAATTATCTGATTCTCTAAGTGTGTGAGTGTGAGTGTGAGAGAGAGAGAGAGAGAGAGAGAGAGAGAGAGAGAGAGAGATTGTTTTAGCTCTATCACTCACCCAGACAAAGTTACACTGATAGCTTTGTGTTATTAGCTGCTGCAACTGCACGATTGGCCATTTCCTTTCTGCAGGACCCCCCTCCTTCTCTTGCTTTCTCTATCTTTTATCCTGTGTATGCATGTGTGTGGTTCATAGTGTACATGTGCGTGGACTCATTAGCTCACTTCCTGGAGGTCCTGATCATTAATTTCCCATGATGCCTCAGTGCTCCTGTGTGGCTAATTTGTCCCTAGTGAGCTAGCGCTCCCTCAGCAAACGTGGCGCGGACCACAGAGAAGTAACTCACTCTGCGGGGGTCTCTCTCCCTCTCATTGTGATTGATCTATAGGACCAGACAGTTTCTAACAAATTTTGTAAGAGTGCCAGAGGTTAATATTGCTTTGTGAAAATTCATTTTATTATTCCTCTTTCTCTGAGAAACCTTTATAACTTTCAATTTGGAATTGTCTTCAGAACATACCGGTTTAAGTATTCAGTGGCCCTGCAGCTAACTCTTCTGTCTCAGACTATAAATTGCCCAGTTTCCCCCCTTGACTCAGATTAGATTGGAGAGAAAAGTGGTCTCATTTACCTCATGGGAGCACCAATTGAAATCTACAGTTATGAATGCACTAAATTAAGAGCCATGTTGATTGCAAAGCTGATGAATTTTGTGCGTGTTAATAA
This sequence comes from Macquaria australasica, assembly GCA_005408345.1. Taxonomy (NCBI): domain Eukaryota; kingdom Metazoa; phylum Chordata; class Actinopteri; order Centrarchiformes; family Percichthyidae; genus Macquaria; species Macquaria australasica. Next base: position 415,822 of record SEMN01000417.1, read on the forward strand.
TGGTCGTTTTAACTAAACAGGCAGAAATAGAAATCTTAGAACTTTACAGCTTCTCTTCACCCTCAAACCCTCTCTCTATCTCTTCCTCCTCTCCACTTTAATATTTGTTTCAGCTCCTGTGTGTCTGCTATTCATCATTATCAGCACTCTTTTCAACATCTTTTCCCTCTTTTTTTTTCTTCAATCTCTATCCATCATTCGTCCTAATCTTCCCTCTCATTGATCTTCTCATTACTGGTCAAATATCTTTTTTTTTTCTCCATCTCCTGGCACAGTTTATCTCAGCAAACATTTTCTGTTATCCCATAGAGTCTAAACCTGCATCTAGAATTACTCCCTTACTCGTGTAAGATTCCTATGAACCTTATTTGCACTTAAAGCCCCCTGAAAACTTCTTTGTCAAATACGTATTTCTCTATTGCAGTGAATATCTATGACTAAATATGCAACAATTAAAGTTTAAGTTGGAAAAAAACATGTTTAGGTTTTATTTATGAGCTCAACACTCAAAAACTCTAACACGCTCAATCAGGACTGTGTGGGTGTCGTTTGATCAGATTTGATTGACAGTGAGCAAACAGCCCCACAGCTGTCATCACATTTAGTTTAAAATATTCCTAAACCCTGATTGGTGCACACAAGTATGTGACATTATATTTTTCCATCTGAGCTCCTCCCACAGTGAGAAGAGAACAGGCATAAACACAAATACAGAAAATGTCTCGTGAAATAACCACAACTGTTCTAACTTTAACTCTACCTGAAATTGTGTGTTTATGTAAGACCACATGCCTCACACTGTAGTAAGAAGCTGATTGAGAAAAATAGGTTTTCAGGGCCTTTAAAACCAACTCAAATCAAGTTAAAGATGATTCATGAATATGTCAAGTTGAAGTCCAAGCTTATATTGATTTTCTCCAGTTTTCTGTAACAAGTTGAAAGCTAGAAATTATTTATTATTTTCATTGCTCCAGGTGTGAACTAGTGACATTTTTAAATAGATTCTGCGTATATTTTCAGGGCTGTTATGGAATCTAGGGTAAGAGTTTAAGAAGTGGTCAGCTGTTTTTTTTTTCCATGTGCATGCACAGATACAGAAGGTAACAAACTAAAGAAAAGACCAAAAATAAAAAAAGTAGGTGTCAGCCTCCAGGATGGCTTCGATGATCCCTGTTATAGATTCTGCAAGTCTCTGGGGCTCTATTTGAGGAATGAACACCATTCTTCCAAAAGATATTCCCTCAGTTGGTGTTTTGATGATGGTGGTGGTGAGCGCTGTCAAACATGTCGGTCCATTATCTCCCATAGGTGTTCGAATGGGTTGAGCTCTGGTGACTGCAAAGGCCATAGCATATGATTCATATTTGTATTTATTAAACCATTCAGTGACCCCTTGTGCCCTCTATGGAGCCAGTGGCTCATTTATTCAGGTTTATCACCCATCTCTATGAATGATTTTTCATTTTCTGCATTTTTCTTTAGACATTTTGACATCTTCATTAATGTCATATGCCAAAGGAATTTTCAGAATTCGAGGGGAATATTCATTTAAGTCCCTTTCATTTTTCCTTTTTCCTGCTGTTCTTCCTCTCTCTCTCTCTCTCTCTCCTCACATCACTCCTTCTTCTCTCTCCATTGCTTTTGTACAGTAGTGTCAGTAGCCTCTTAATCCTGTTATCTCCACATATACAGGCTGACACCAAGCCACTCGCCAGAGCTGTAATCAACTACCCTACAAACACACACACACACTTGCTTTTTTCTTAAACACACACACACACACACACAGCGTGAACACACTCCTCTCCCTATATCACTCTCTCTTTCTGTCACACACACACACACACACACACACACACACACACACACACACACACACACAGCGGGACTGGCCCCATTCTCTGTCTTCTCTGTAATCCCGCTATTTTTGGTCTCTTACTATTTTGATCGGCCATATGCCTGCATGTTTCATGCACATCTCGGCCTGTCTATCACTCATCATTCGAGAACTTCTGCCTCCCATATGATACGTTGTCTTCGCCTGTCACTCTTCTCTCTCCTCACTTTTACTCGAAATCCTCTTCTTCTTCTCTTTACATCCCTGCATTTCTTTCTGTGGTCCCTGCAATGCTAATACTTATCTCCATTTAATCAGAGATTTGATCATTTTTTTATTTGGCTTGATGATCAGCCAGGATTTTCTGTTTTTTCTTTGTTGGTTCCATGAACAAATTAACTCACTCCTCACACACACTTACAAAAGAAGCCTTTTTCACAACTTTCTCTTTTCCTTTATCTTTGTCATTTTGTACTTTCTGGAGCTGCTTTTCTTCCCTGCCTTTCCTCAGTACGCCTACTACACTTATTTGCAACAGTGCCAATTTTATGGGGTCATCACTTTACTTGTGTGTATTTTTCAGTCTCACCTTTTCCTTTTGTAAAAGTACAATGTGTGCACCTCCTGTCTCTGCTCTTTTCCTCCCCCTCTCTCGCATGCGTCTCAGCTCCGTAATTACAGCTCTGGACTCAAGCAGTGATGGTAAATGCTTTTCTATTCCCCTCTCTCCATCACTCCCCCTGAATCTCCATCTTTCTCTTTTTCTCACCAAGCAAATTACATCTTGGTTACTATAGAGACGTGTTTATTGAATGCTTTTTGCGGCACTTTCTTACTTCCCCATAAGCCCCTTCGCCTTTCCTCCCCTCTTTTACCTCAGCTCCGTCTGCTTTTCTCTGTGTTCACTCTTTTCTTGCACTCTCGTGTATTGATGGTCATCTGTGTCTTTTCCCTCATTTCGTTTCTCTCTTTTATTGTCTGAGGAGCCACTTCAGCTTCTTTGGTGACTAATAGTTGCCATTTGTAAAGAAAAGATGAGAACTGAGTATGTCGGCTAGATGTTCAATGCAGTAGTTGGAGCCATTGTTGTTGCCATGTACCACATGTAAGCAGATAAAGAAAGCAAGGTCTCTTTTACAGCATGTGCTATCCATTACTATTGACTGTGTAAGTGGCCCCCACTGAATACAGAACTCTGAGATGCGAACAATCTGATTGTGTCTCTTCTCCTCATCATCACAGATACAGCGTCCAATCTGCTTTACTTTCTTTCTCTATCGGCTTTTTGCCTTTTTCTGTTTGTTCAACCCTCTTCCAAAGCTGCTGAGCCGGTTCTCCTTATGTTCCCTCTCTCTATCTTTGATAGGGGTGGGAATCAAACTTCAATACTCTTTTGGTACTGATGGAAATGTATCCATAGCAATGAGTATAGAAAACTGGCATGTACTCAAAGCTGACACTGAATGCTTGTACAATTTCTCTTCTAAGCTTATTCTTTGATCAGACAATTGCCTACCTAAAGTGAGACTATGTAACCTTTTGCTGGAGAGCAGCCATTGTGGCCACAAGTGACAATTATGAAATAATGGTAAATGCTGAAAAGCAGTGAAACCACAGCAGCAGTATAAAGAAGAGGTGTAAAGTTGGCAAAATGACTCGGTGATATCAGGTACGCAGTGATATTTATCTAAAGTTTGCTAACATTAGCTAAAATTAGCCACCATAAGCTACTGATCATACCAGACTAAATTAGACTATAGAAGCAAAACACTGTAGTGTACTGAACTGAGTAAGGGCGCGTTTAATTTCTTATAAACTCAACTTTTAATTTGTAAGAAAGGGTGTGTTATTTCTTCTTTCAAAAGTAACAAAATCTCGCTTTAAATCTGAGTTTAGCCAAGTTTGAGCAACCAGAATCAACTTAACTTTATTGCCCAGGTATGTTCACACATACAGTATAAAGAATCCAGCTCTGGTTGTCAGAAGCTCTCTATATACTTATACACAGCGCTGAGAACAAATGTACAGATACAAGATACAAATAGACATATAACTACACAAAGACATAAAGCTAAACAACAAAAAACATACAGCTATTTTGTCTAGGCAAGTAGGTCCCATGATGTCAACTCCAGTGTCAAGAGCCAACTCTATCGCTCAACAAACACTATGTACATACAAGTTAAATTGTTACTGAAATCTATATGATATACATTGGATTATCTGAAAAATGCATCATCACAAAACTGAAAAAAGGCCTGTTTTTTTCTGAGCTCATAAATAAATTAAATAAAAGACATTTTGGAGATGTGTGGTTTTCATAGGATAGTAATGATCTACAGTTTCAGTATATTACTCAGGTATGCAATCTCATTGGCAGTGCAAAGAATGTTGGAATAAATATTGCATGTAATAAGTAACTTTGACTTAATATAGAGATGTTGTTCGTGTTTTTCTACTGATGGATAGATTGTGTACAGTGTATACAGTCTACATAGACTGACAAGTGTTTTGATTGCCAACATTTTGACCTGTCATATAGTATGAAAAGCACAGGTGTTACTAATAACATTTTCAAGTGTCCCCTAAAGCCATAACAGTCAGACAGTGAGCCAGCATGTACAATACCAGGACCCTGAAACTGAAGCAGCTAAATGGAATTCAGCCATCATTAGTTTTATTTTCTACACCTGTGCTTTTCCTACCTTGTCAAAATGTCTTCTGTGAAAAAGCCCTATTGACAGTAAAAGGATACATGCTATTGCACAATTACTATTTTATGCTAATATAATTTCTATGATGTGTAGCCTATGTACAGTAAGATGAATCTGTGTTACAGGGTGCTTGTATGTCTTCTTGTGTTAAGATTTTTGAACTTTGGCTTTCGGTAAATAGATAAAAGGGTTTGTAGAGGAACATTTTTATATTCCTCATTGTGAGGTATTGAAAAAAAGTAGAACTTTGGTAACTCAAGTATCGTGTTGGCACTAGTATCACAACATTTCAAACAACTGCCAGTCCTTGTCTTGTGCATGCCCCACTCTCATCCTCCCTCGGTTTCCATATTGTTCCTCTTTCTTTCCTGTCACCTACTTTCTGTCTCTCCTGTCCTCTCCCCTCCCCTCTCGCAGCATTTGTGGATGATTAGTAGAGTCAGATGGAAGCAAGACGAGGACACGCGGCCCGCTCTGCATATTCATCTGTCCTTCTGTTCCTTCTATTCACCGAGCCGCTCACTGCACTCTCTCTCTCTCTGCTCTCTGTCCGCTTTCTCTCTGTCCTCTCTGTGTGCCAGCACTCATCCTCTCCCCCGAACACCTCCACAATGTATCCTCTCCTCTCCCTTTCTGTCCCCTACTGTACAGCATCTCCCTCCGCTCCTCCTCTCCATCCCAGATGGACTGAGTGAACCCTCTGTAGTAAAATTAACTTTGAGATGAACGAGGCTATGGTTGTTTGCGCATGCAGTATGATATTCTGCCAAAAAATGCAGTGAAGGTTATTTCTTGATCTATTTACTGCCAAGACTTTTGTGACTTGCAGCTTCTTGATTTATGCTCTGGTGTCTAAAAACAAACAATTTCCATTTAAACACAGCCAAAGAGGAGGCAGCAGGGCAGTCTAGTGGTTGTAACTGTCCCATTACAACACATCGAGGTTTGAACCCCATCAAAGTGCCTTTGAGGAGGGCACAAATCCCTCACCTGCTCAGTCATGTGGCTCTGAATGAGATAAAAGAATAAATGAATATCCATCTTTTTTTTAGTAGCTGTGTGCTTTGACAGGAGAGGCCAACACAAACAAGCACTGACTTGTCATTTTGTGTGTTTTAATAAATACTTGCTTTAGATATCGATATAGAAAAAGCCCAAAAGGTGACAGTGACACCTTGATGTAACATCATGATAGTACATATCTACATTTAAGTGGATCAACGCTTGTAGAAGAATCACAGCTGGCAGATAGTGTCGTACAAACAAAACTCCATTTAGTTTTGTCTTTTTTTACCCTCTATACATTCAGTCGTTTCTTGCGGCTGCAGTGCTCGTAGATTTATTCATTAAGTGTACGCGTTAGAGTGTTTTCCAGTTTGTGTCTTTGTGTCTGTAATCTCTGACTGTCACTGTGTGTTTTTGTGGGCAGCGATCTGATGGGGATTTGGCAGACATGCTTATGTGGTAGGAACTAAAAGCAAGTTAATTGTTCCCTTAGGAAACATTCAAACAGGCCGGACCACTTAGAATTATGGGCTGAAGATAAAAATGCAGATTTCTTTTTTTTCCCCCTGTCAATGACTTTTTTCCCCATCAACGATTTTTCCTGTGAGTTATTACTGCAGAATCAGACACTAGCACTGAGTGTGTGTGTGTGTGTGTGTGTGTGTGTGTGTGTGTGTGTGTGTGTGTGTGTGTGTGTGTGTGTGTGTGTGTGTGTGTGTGTGTGTGTGTGTGTGTGTGTGTGTGTGTGTGTGTGTGTGTGAGGGAGACTTTTGTGTTTTTGGATCTGCGTGTCATTAAAACGCTTCTTTTCTGCTGTTCTTACATCACAACGTTTGACAGGTTTACAATGAATACCTGCAAACATTTAATTAAATGGGAAATGCACACATGTTTTTCCAATAATCCCTCTTCATGCTCTGTAATTAACTCTACATATGCTTTAACTTAATTGCTCTTAGAGGAAACGCGCTGTAAAAGAACAAACAATCTGCTCAGCCTATAGCTAAGACTACATAATTAGCCTGATCAGATAGATTTACCTCCAATGTAGACACAGAAAATTAAATGAACAAGAGCACAGAGTTTCTGTTAACAGGTTTCGTAACTCCCACGTGTCGATACGGTGGCTGCTGGTTTGTGATTTGAATTATTAATTGCTACTTATTGTCTTATTGCTGGAGGATGTGGATTCTCAGACTGTATCTGTCTGCTGTGGCGTTCCTCCCCTCCTCAGAAGATGGGTGAAAGTGATATCTCCTAATGATTGCCCTCTCATTCTCCCCTCGCCCCCTCTCCCTCGCTGTCTTTCAGTAAATGAGGGAAAGTGATATGGTTCTCTAATGACCAGTGTGAATAATCGCCATCTAAATAAAGGCTCTGTTTTGTGCTAGAAATCTCCCAGTCTGTCTCTCACTATCTTTCTCATCCTCTCTTCAACCCTCCACTGGCCCATTAGCTGATGAACATACTTTTCCAGTTTTGTCTCTCTCTGTTGATTTCACACCTCTGACTCTACTTTTCCTTATTGTCATCACTGTGTATCTCATGGCCAGAACGCTGTCCCTCTTTCATCATTGGTCTTCTGGTTAAAGTCTATTTTTGTTTTGTTTTGGACCCATGCTTTCCTCTACCTCAAACCATATGGTCTATTTTTTCACATCCCCAGTCCATTACAGCTGTTGGGTGTGTATTTTTCTCTCCACAGATCAGAGAGGAGCTCAAATTGACATCCATTTCGGCTGCACGTTTAGCTTTTATATCCTCAGCCGGAGTGAACGGTGAGAGGAACCGGAAGACATGAAAGAGTAGGAGAGTGCTGGGGAGATAAAAGAAAAGCACTAGAAAAACCTTGCTGTCTGTCCGCACGTTTATTTTGTGCTTACTAAAGTTCTTCCTCTCGCACATTCTCTCTCTCTCTCTTCGTTCGGGTGAGGAGGAGCTGAGTTATTAAAACGCCAACCTTTCCAACAAGAGGCAATAAATCAAACTAAATATCCAGGGGAGGGAGAGAGAAAGGAGAGAGACAGAAAAGGAGAGAGAGAGAACATGGAAATGAAAAATAGGGAATGGATAAGTCTAGGAGGGGGATTTGATGAGCAGAAGGCTTGGGAAAGAGGGAGAGGAGACACATTGAGAGAGCAGTATTATAAATTGATGTAGGGGATGAGAGGAGAAGAAAGTAGCGTGGAAAATAATGAGAGTCTCATCCAGCCGGTCTGATGCATGCCCTCGCCTCATCCACTTTGAATACAGACAGACAGGCCGGCCAGTCAGGGTTAATTTGCCATCACTGCAAATCAGTCAGTCAGTGAGCAACTGATTTTCAAGGCGACTATAAATGTTTTCCCCTAGATTGTGGCAAGTGTGACTTCAACTAAAAAAAAAAACGATGAATGGAGACAAAAGATGGATGGATGTTAAAAAGCCAATTGGGGGTGTCAGGCCTTACAGCGTGATGATGATGAACAGATGATCATCGAGGCGCTGGATATGTAGCTCAGCTCCTATAATAGCACACAGCCTCAGCATAACGGAAAATTATAGCCAAAGAAAAATAAAAGTTCCTTAACCCCTGGACATGTACTCTAAAAAACTCAAAAGAAAACGCTAAGTGCCATATAATTTGCACTGTGTTTGAGCAGAAAGAGAGAAAGACACTAACTAAATACAGATCGAGTAACCACAAGCTGGCTGTTGAGACTGGTGGATACAGACAGACCTGGCAACCCAGAGAAAACAGATGCTATGTCCCAAATCCATACACCAATGGTATATAGTGTGTACTATATATGAATCTTTATAGTATACTGGTATACTAACTGTTTTTTGTTAGTTAGTATACCAGAAATCAACAAACTTTGCCATTTTATATCAACAGGAAGTTATACAACACATGCACCGTTAGACGTCAATCAAACTGCGACTTTGGGAATCATGCTGCCAGTTTAACTTCACAAAAAGAAACCAAAATGTTTTCACAAAGGTTTAATTCTTTTTTTGGTTGTTTGTTTTGTTTTTTACGATTTTTCTGAAGCTGTCTCATCACTATATGTAGTTTATTTTAAAGTAGCGCAGCTGTGATGAGCTCCGCTAGTTTTGTCTTTTCCTGGGTGATCATACTACATACTCAATACCTACTTAGAATAAGTATTTTTTTATGGACTTGGGACGTACAGTAGCTTGGCTGTGTCAGTTCTGCCAACAACAGAAGGTAGAGATGGAGCAACACTTCCAGCTACACATGAGAGCCAACATCTTTACCAAAATAAAACTCAAATACCAAGAGTTTGACACACACTCCACCCAAAAAAAAATTCAATATTTACTTGAGAAGAGAACTGACCTTGTCATAGAATCAGCAAAACAGGTCAGAGCATGTCACAGCCTGAAGGAAAACCAGCAGTGTGCTTTAAAAATCGGCCTCTTCTTTCTGACTTTCTTCTTCTATGGTTCTCACACTACCATTACATTCAATAAAAAAAACACAGGTATATCTCATACTATCATATACCGGTATATTCTTATATATTTTTATTTTTTATTATTTGCTCACAATGATTTTCTTATGTTTTGTTATAGTACACTATGTAATATAGTAATGTAGTTGTATTGTGTATACGGAGTTGTATAGTAGAGCTGAAACAATTTCAGATTAGTAGATTTAGACTGACAGTTCATTCTTGGAAACAACAGTTATCAAAACAATGTCACAACAAGGTCCATTTAGTAGCTGTTCTGGAGCTTTCAATCCTTTAACTGGATTTTCCGTAGCAGATGGAGATGTAGATGTTCAAATTGTATATTTTTCAGAGGAATTTAAGGACTTACCGTACCGTACATTGTAAACCTTGCACAACATGTTTTGGCAATGCTATACTTAGTTATGATCATGGCAATAAACAACTTTGAATTTGAGACAGAGGCAGTACAGAGGAGGCAGTTTGAGCGTGACTTGAGAGGGCTTCGATGTTAAGTGGTTAAATGGTTTAGGCCCTCTTAAGTGGCTGGGGTTTTTTTGTCCTTCATCCCTGTGCTCCCCCTCTGTACCCCATTTGCCTTTAAATACCTAATTTGAGAAGAGAGACATCAATCATGACTCAGACACACAAAGACACACTTAGAAGCATACACACACATACTCATTATTCCTATCCACATGCTGTATATTACGTACTCGTGTTCATAGATGGACACTGTGTGTGTGTGTGCGTGCGTATTTTAGAGATTCAGGAGACTTCCAGGGTAATAGAGAGATTCAGCGAGCGTGAAAGAAAGAAGGAGCAATAAAGAGTAACACTCCTGTTCTCTCTCCTCCATCTCTTCCCCCACTGGACCATGAGATGGGCTGTATTTCACTACATGCATTTTTAAAAAGAAGTCTAAGAACAATTAGGTAATTTTTCACAAGCTTCCTTTAAAGGCAGTGTTTTGCATTTTGAAAGTGTTGAAGTTCTGACTTTATAATGTATGAAAATAGAATTAAGGAATTTTCCTGCTGATAGCACAAATTTGACAGCTTCTCTCCTTCAATAGCTTACAACATGTTTTCCTGCCTACAATTTGTGGCTGATATATGATTATTATGATTATTATAGTTCTCTGAAATACTGTCTTAAATTAGACTTCAGTCAGAGGGAACACTATCTACTTAGTGACTAATCCAAGGTATCAAAATATAACACCTACTCTGAGAAACTGACTTTAAAGTCATAATGAAATGTTGTTAATGTTTATCTTTCAACACTCACTCACTCTACAAATACTGAGCAATTAAAATCACGAAAAACTTTCACCGCTTACACCCCTTCGGTTAGATTATGAGTGCACTTTTCTCCCCTTCTGTTTGTATGTTTAGACTTCAGGGTCTGAGGCAAGAGTTGACCCTTAGAAGCGGACTTGAAAGACAGTGGCATCATCCTACCGCTGCGAGCGTGGAAAACAACTGAGTGCATGAAAACACAATGATGAATAATGGAAAAGCAAACAGATCATTTGGAAAAAACATTAGCCTGAGACTACGGCTATTGTTTGCGGTTCTATCAATTCTTGAGGTTGTATTTTCTGTATTTTAAAATGCAAAAATCTCATGTTTTTATTCAGTATTTTTGCCAATAGAATCTAAAATTACTTGATAGCTTTTTATTTTACATTTTACTCTGTATATCTCTGAGCTTTTCTCTTTAGCATATACAGTACATTTTTGGCCTCTTCATGCTCGAGGATCTGAAAGAGAGGAAAGCAGCATATATTAATAAATGGTTTTACATGAATGAATGGACTTAGTTCAGCTCTGTACTTAGAGTGCTGCCAGACACGCATACACACACTACCATGTCATACACAGAAGGTAGCTGGCACTATATGCTGCTACTAATTGAATCACGTATTACATTTCCTGGAGGATTAGTTTAGCCTGAGAGACTGGTGACTGCATGGGCTGTAAGACAGTTGGTGTTTGTGCGTCTGTGTGTTCATTGGCATGGAGAACCTACATATCAATTATTCATCTTGTGTGCTGCTCAATCAGATACTCAGGAATCCATCTCTCCCTCTTTCTCACCTGCAGGGATTACAGGAGGTGCGGTGATGGGACACACTACGCTGGTTTCACAGTAAATTAGCATGCTGCTGTTGTGCTGGCCAGGAGGAATCTGAATGTGCCACAGTGGTTACTGATGGAAGACAGCAGATGCGGTGATGCTCATGGTACTGGTTTTACTGGGTGATCTGCTGTTGCAATAGAGTCCCAGCTGACTGTGGATAGCTGAACAAATTTCAACCTCCATGACCTTAGGCAAGAATGTAAAAAGTAACCCTAACCCTTGAAGGGCATTACAAACTTTCAAGGAAATACTGAACAATAATGCAAGCTTTGTTAGTTGATGCACCATAACGATTCAGGATCAGCCCTTGACAATGTGGTTTTAGTTTTAGAACAGGATTTTGTAAGTGGGGCCTGCAAATGGAAGCAATTTCTGAAAATTCCTCATGCAAGTGTGACTCAAACACATCTGTTTTACACTGATCTAAATATGTTATAAGCACATCTTTATCATTTAGACTAGGAGTCTGCAGCCATGCTAGCAGCTCTGTGAGGCTGTACTGAGCTAAATGCTCACAACAGAATTCTGACATGCTTGCAATGGCAATGTTAACATGCTGATGTTTAGCAGGTATGTTTAATATGTTCACCATCTTTGTTTAGCCTATTAGCATGCTGACATTAGCTATTTAGCACTAAACATAAGGTACAGCTGAGGCTGATGGGAGTGTCCTTAGTTTTGCAGCTATTTAGAAACCAAAAGATTGGACAAAAAAATTAAAATCTGATGAAAAGCCAGAGCATCAAAGTTATTAGAAATCATTCTCCAGGGACCATGAATATCTGCACCCAATTTTGGCAATCCATCAAATAGTAAATAGTCGAGTTTTTTTCACTCTGAACCACAATTGTCGACCTCATGGTGGCGCTCGAAGAAAGGTCAGGGGATCAAAGTCATAAAGGATTCATCCTCTGGGGAACACGAACGTCTGTACAACATTTCATGGCAACCCATTCAAAAGCTGTTGAGATATTTCAGTCTGGACCAAAGTGGTGGAACGACAGACTGTCAGACTGACATTGTCATCCCTAGAGCCATGCCGCTAACATCGCTGAAAGTTATAGACAAATCTTTAACATTTAGGAAGAATCCCTCGAATGACTGTTTTTGAAATTCCTCCCCATTTTGTCTTTGTAACCTTTTGAATCAGCTTGACATCTCTTATATTTCTCCAGTGTTTTGGTAGCTTCTGTTTTGTTTGTGTAATGAATTAAAGCGTAGTTGGTGCATTACAATGCCATAGGTGTCCTGGGGTCACCTAGACATGACGGGCAGGTAGACAGTAGCTCGTTAGTAGGCTCCAACTGTGAGCACGCTGCAAACAGTTGGGAGTCCTCCGCTCTGTCTGTCTGTGACCCTGCAGCAAGAAGCTCACACAAAATTCAGGCCTGGGTCAAAGGTCGGGGAGCAAGAAGTAAATAATACATATTCACATAGGGAGCCCTGAAGAAAATAAGTGAGAATACAGAATAACATTTTACAATATTTATGTTTGGTCGTGCTATGTTGACTGCTATTGGTTTAACAGATAAAGATAGCACCTCACTCGTTTCAAAGAAAAACTACTGTATCTTCCACTGTAATTCTACCTCCAGAGATAATGTCCTATAGTGTTGCAAACAGCGTACATACACTCAAGAACTTTTCAGTGAAGTAGGAGACAGCTTGTGTTTTGAAATGAAAAATATGTGCATATTCATAGATCATGGACTTTTCAATGAAGGAGAAGGAATAAATGTACTTTTAAGAATGTTATAAAAAAGGTAATTGAACTTTTTGTGGAAAAACCACATCAGACACAAATTATTATTCAAATTAGAGTATTTTTATGTCTTATAACATTTCTGGAGGGGATCTTTAAATATGTTTCTGACCATAAACATACAAGTATCCATATTCGTTTGAAAATAGGCATAGCATTTTTGACCCAACGTATGGAAATTTGGGGAAGAAACACAAATTATCTTTAAAGAAATAGATTGTGGTGGGGCGCTCTGGTTGGGGCACCAATCATGAACAGCAACGTCCTCAGTTTGAGTCTGGCCTGGGCCCTTTGTTGCATTTTATTCCCCTTCTCATCTCTCTATACCCCCTCATTTTCTGTCATCTCTCTACTGTCAACTCTCTAATACATGCGTAATATCCCCAAGAATAAAATTTAAAAAATAATACAATTGTGATAACAATAGCTTTGTATCAGCTTTATAGCTTTATAAAACTGATACCTCAGTTGAATCCTTTTATTAGAACATTTAATTGAAAAAGAAAACTGTATGAAAACAGTTGTCTCTGTTTTACCAACAGTATCCTTTTGCAATTGTATAGCCAGGCTTTGGTAACATAAAAAAAAATAAGGTAACTATATGCTTACAGTGATAGATTACTTATGTCAGGCAAGTTTCATCTCTACAAGTTTATTTTTTATACCGTACTAAAATTATTAAGTGAATCATGAAACCCACAGCTGCCTGGAAGGTAGCAAATCAGTGTAAACATGTACATAATATAGGTAAATGTGTAGATAATGGGCTAAACTTGTAAAGTCAGTAAATACTTAGACTAACTTAAGTATATTCTGCAATCATTTGCACTGGGACTACACAGTGCATATGGTATTATTTTGCTTCATGCTGTGCGTATGTATACGAATGCCAAAAACAAGAAGGGGCATGGACCACCCTCAGCCAAACTTATCCCTCATTATTCCCTCCATCCCTGTGGTCTCATGAGGGGAGAGGGAGAGGCAGGCGACAACAGTGACAGGCTGATCTGCTCCTCAGTTAGAGCAGGGAATGAGGGATGAGCCAGACGAGGACAGTGAAACGATAAAGAGGACAACAGTAGTGCTCAGAGCCTGTGTGTATAAAAAAAAAAAAAAGAGAGAGAGAGAAGAGGGGAGAAAGCAAGATAAGAAGAGGTAAGTGGTTTACAGTGCTGTGTATACTGTATGTAGGAGGAGTGGAGCAGGAGCAGCAAGACTAGAGGAGGCATTGACTGGCTTGGAGAGACAATAAAAATAGTGCTGACATGGTACAGTTAATGTGTGTGTGTTTGTCAGCACGTAACAGGGAAGTGGGAGAGGGAGAGTGGAGATGAAATCCTTCCCAGAGCAGTGATACAAAAAAAGAAGGAGTGACGTGACAACACAGAATAGAAATCAAAGTGAAGGAAGGGGGAGAGCACAGGTTGCTTCGATTACGATTTCCAGATGTTAAATCGCACCTATTTAGTTAACTGCTGATGGGATCGATGGGGAAAATTGAGAAGGCAAGGGAAGATGGAGGGGGGAAAGTGTGGGATGAAAAGTGGCAGAGGAGGACTGGAGACGGCGGGGGCAGTGGGGAGAATCGTGAGAGGAAATATGGTTGCCATGCAAAAGCAAGAGCAGTGGAGAGCAGAGGTAAAGAAGGAGGGAGAAAAGAGGGATGGAGGGTTGTGATGATGGATGTGCTGCTCTCGTTTCGTGCCCCCTAACGAAGACTCTAATTAGTGTTTGTGTAATTCCACACTGTCTCCTCCGCCTGCTCATCTTAATTAACTACATTCATCTTCCCCTCCCTCCATCCATCCCTTTCTCTCGCTCCCCTCCCTCCCTCTGCCCTCCTAAAATAACATACTGACTGTCTGAACCCCACCTGGACCAGACCTGCTTTTACTTACTCACTATCTCTCTTTCCCTCCCTTCCTCCCTGCCACTCGCTTTTATTCCCCCTTTCTCTCCATCCTTTTACCGTATGCATTCTTCTGCCATCTGACGTCTCTTTCCCTCTGTTTTCTTCCCGCCTCACCATGAAAAAACTTTCCTTTTTTATGTTGCTCTGTCTCTCTTGCAGCTGCCTGTGTTAATGCTTGGCTGGCGTAAAAGCCTGCCCACCCCTGTGAGTCTCCAGAGCCATGTATTGTGACGGCCCATTTAGTCATTCCAGTCATTAATTTCATCAATAGGCTCAAGAAGTAGCAGCGACACCACTAGAAATACATAGGTACTCCAAGTTAGTCATACATTAAAGCCAAGTGACACCCCACCCCCACCCCATAACAACAAGCCAATAAATTCAGCAGTAACTCTAAAACAAATTGAGGACGACACGAGGCAAACAAAACAAGGAATCAGGGGAAAAGGAGCCACACAAGTGATTTCACTGAATCTGGCTCTACTTCAGCTATATGAGGGCCAACTGGGTTTAGGGGACAGTTACACAAGTGTTTGAATGGCAGTCGGAGGAGGAGGAGGAGAGACGGAGGGGGCTGTGTGAAGTGCATTTACAGATGGAGATGACAGGGCTGTTGATGACTGGTCTGTATTGTGTTATTGTAGCGAGCTGCAGATGGATCGGAGTACCTGCCATCGTTTAGCCCCGCAGTCTGAAATGGCTTTCCTGCTTTCAGCCTTTCAGCAGTCAGTCAGTCAGTGTGACAAAGGACTGCTGGGAGTCAGAGCCTCTGTTTCACAGCACCCCATCTCAGCACGAACGCACACGTGCACTCGCACACATGCATACGCAGTTGTAAATATTCTGCACACGCGGGTATCCATGCACACAAACTCAATCAGAAGAGCCGCAAAAGAGGGCCCTCAGCACTCACTGTTGCACAAATCAGGTGCCATTCAAAGTCAGTACAAGAGAAAAAAACCCCATTTCATTTGTATTTATGTCTATGTTCTATATATATATATGTGTGTGTGTGTGTGTTAACATGTTTGTGTATACGGATGCTCTGGACACAGCAGTAAGCTCCAGTTTGCTGAGAGCAGCAGAAATGGTTTTTCATCCTCTTTGGTATGGACACCAAAGACCCACTTACGCCCATAACGCACCATCACAACCCAGAATGCATTTCACCCTTTAAATTTGCTGGCTGCCTGTGCTGGCCCAGATAGCCATCATACTGCCCAAATGGACAACACACACACACACACACACTAAATGCTCAACCAACACCCACACGCTACATTGATAGCAATTACAAGCCAATCGGTCCCACCTCCTGCTGAGGGTCAGAGGTTAATCTACTAGGGTTTCACCTGACAGCACTTCCTCACAGCGGCCGAGCAGAGGGAAGAGAGGGAGGCCGAGAGCAACGGGCAAATAGAGATAGAGCAAGGAAGGAGGAAGCCAGGAGCAATAGGGCGACAGAGATAGCAGTGGAGACAGAAATAAGGGGATTGAGATAGAATGACAAAGAGGAAGCTACAGGCAAGAGAGAAAGAAATGGGGGGAGATGGAAAGAAAGAAGAGAGACAGTGAGCAACAGAGATACAGGCGTTGAGGACGCCGACTGTCTACCAATCATGATGGTCCAAATGGGCAAAAATCTCCCCATCGTCCTTTCAACTTCCTGCACAGATATGATGTCACCATCAGAAGCTCCGAGGAGCCGTCCTTGAGGGTTGAAGGTGCCTTTAGGCATTGATCTCAGATCAGCTTAGCCACCGGAATACCTAACCTTTAACAATAAAAGGAAAATGCAAATCTGACCTTAGATGACAGTGTAAGTTAAACCTCTTCCCACTCTCCTAATCTCGGTGCCCACTGGGCTCGGCGTCACCTGTGCTGCTGCTGCTGCTGCTGCTGCTGCTGTGGCTGATGAAATGTAGATGTTACAAAGAACGGGTGGCAGCTGGCTTTTTCAACCTGCACCTGTTCCTTTTCTATGTGTGTGCATGTGTGTCTGTCTGTGGTATCCGAAGGGGAGGGGGTGCCCTCGTGTATGTGTTTGTCTGCCCGTGTGTGTGTACCTGCTGTCTTCAGTGTTTCTGTGCTGTCTGCAGAAGTACACTCACGGGGGCTAATACAGTACTGAGACTTGTGATATATGAGGCGTCAGGAACATTTGTCTAAATAGCCCCAAAGCCACTCTTATACACAAGCTCGCAGCATTGCACATTCATGCACTTGCTTGTAAGACACAGACACACACATGCACACATTGCTCCAACTATCTACTTAAGTAGCCTAAACTTTTTTACATTCTTGCCAGATTGACAAAATAAAAGAAAAACCTGAATAAATGAGTATAGAAACGTAACAAAGATGCTTCAAATACTGTGTACTGAATAATACAATTAAGCAATTAACATCCTATTATTCTCTGTGACATGTATAAAATACTGAGCAAGTCCATTTGACATTGATTTTGGATCATAAAAGAGTAAAACATCTAATTGACTTTATTCTGTGATTAAACATGTCTATCCTGATGGGAGTGGTCTCTTCTAGGGTGACAATGCCGACATCCACGGGGCATGTGGGGGTCGCTGAATGGTTTCATGAGTATAAAAATGATGTGAATGAAATGTTACAGCTGGCACAATCACCACATTTCAACCCAGTTGAACGCCTAAGGGAGATTAAAACTAAAACACCGCTCACCCTCACATGTTCAGTTTAATTTGACCTTTTCTCTCATTTAGGTTATGTTTAGTTACAGGATTGAGTTGATTAGAATTTTTCACATACTGTAGACCACACCCCCACCCCCCCAACTACCAACCAGTATCCCCTGTGTGTCATTTAGTTTGGTCAGTTTGTTTAAGTAAGTTGTTACTTTCTTCTTTTTTTCCCCTTTAACTTGTCACCCATCTGTATATACAGTATGTGTTGCGTATGGTGTGATCTATCACATTTCTCTTTTGTAAGAGTATAAATACATGATGGAGAGTGAAACAAATGTTATTACTGGTATTGTAGTGGTAAATTAAATAATTAAGAATGAACTATGAAATTACGTCATTTAGTCATTCATTTATTTTAGAAAATGCTGTCATGTAACTTTCATCTGTCCAGTATTTTGTATTTATGCGCAAAAAATAAAGATTTGTATTATTTTTAAAAGGATGTGTTAACTCATTTTTGTCATTTTTATTCTGCGGCTGTCCTTCCTCATTTTCTTTCCTCTTCAGCCACTGTAAACTCATCTCTCCCTTCACTGATGCGCTCTATCTGATTTATGTCAAGATCTTTGGTTAAAAAATGCAGAGTAAGTGAATACAGGTCTTTGTGTTTGTTGAGTGTGATAGTGGGAGAGAGAGGGGGGAAAAGAGAGATTTGCAGTTGTGCGTCATTCTCTGTGTGTGATGCCAGTCAAATATTTCTATCAATGCTATTGTTAAAATGATACACCTTTCGGGCTTAGCTGGAGATTATGATTCCCTCCAGGGCTGCACAGCCTGAATTAATTAAAAAATACATTCATTTATTCAAAAAGAGACATAAAAGATCATCTCGACACTTTAATAGCAAATGACGGAGGCAGAGAGAGAGTGTTGACTCATCACCTTGAGCGTGGATTTGTGTGTGTGAATATCACAAAGTGTCTTCTTTAACCATCCAAACTTTTTTCATTACCTTTTCTAAACAAATCACTCATGTCATTTCCTCATAAATCTAGCAACAGAGATTCCCTGCATTAAAAGCAATGTCTAAAAGGGGAAACTCAGCAGATTCTAGGTTTTTTTGGATCAGTGCCGGTCTCCTCTCGTTTAAATTTGGGATCATCCTCTCGCAGCTACTGACGCTGACTTCTGATGTGGAAGTTAAATAAATAAAATCATTTCTCCGTGGTAATTTTCATCAAACCTGCCAAATGCAGCCTAAATATTTGACATGGAAGGAGAGAAGATCAGTGAGAAGTGAGATCAAAGTGTGTGTGTGTGTGTGTGTGTGTGTGAGAGAGAGAGTGAGTGTGTGTTGGGGATGGTGCAAGTAGTGATGAAACGTATTCTGCAGTGTGATATTTTCAACACCACCAAATTCCGCTCCATCTCCTCCACACATGGGCGTAATCTAAACTCAAAGCAACGATGGTGTGTGTGTGTGTGTGTGTGTGTGTGTATTAGTCTCCAGCCACTAGCAACTATTCTTCATATTCCTGTCACCTACTCTTCTTCTCTCTCATCTTCCTCTGTCTCCAAAACAACACACACAAACACACACACACACACACACACACAAAACGATTGTATTTGTCTTTATCAGTCCCTCCATTTTCCTCGCCCCTCCTTGTGTTCGGTCTCCTTCGTTCAATATTTCATGCTGTTGAGAGCGTATCTATTCTGAGCTCTCTCTCTCTTTCTCTCTCTCTCTCTCTACACACACGCCCTCTCCTCCCTCTCTTCCTCCATCCCTGCCGTCTTCTCAAAAAAAAAACTTCTCCCTCCACATCACTCTTGCTGTCCTTTCCCTCTTTCTGTACCTCTATAAATCTCTCTCCCTCCCTCACTCTCTATATCTCATTGCACTCCTAATGTTCTGTGCCCCATCTAACTCTTTCTCCCAACTCTGACTTACATTCTCATCCACCCTTTCATTTCCTTTTCCTCCCCCTCCCGTCTCCTCTCCTCTGTCCCCTCTCACTGGCTCAGTTTGCGTGACTGTTCAAAAGTATCAGCTCCTCTTCTTCTTCTTCTTCCCTTAACCCCTCACTCCTTCTCGCTCCTCATTCCCCCTTGGATTCCTCTCCAACCAAAACACAGAGAAAGCCCTGTTCTCTCTTTTTGCACCTCTTTCTTTTTATTTTTTTTATTTTTTGCATCCTCTCCCCGCCTCCCCCTCCCCTCGCCGTTCTCTTCATCCCATCCAATCTTAGTGGCACCTCTCCTCCTCATCCTCCTCCCTCTTTTTTCCCTCCTCCGACACTCTGTTGTACACAGCTCCATCTCCAGCACCACCAACCCCCCTCCCAGTCTCCTCCTTGCTCTTAGCCTGTACCAGTGTTGTTTTAGGCACAGCAGTGAAAGGTAAACAGAGAGATTGAAAATTCGTGTCAGTCAGTCGGGTGAGAGAGGGACAGGGAGGGAGGGAGAGCAGCAGAGGTGGTGAGGGAGCGAGAGGAGGCGGGGGGAGTGTCAGTACAATTTACTAACACAACAGTGAACAGCGAAGCAGGCCAAGACACAGAGCGAGCGGGAGGTGGAGTGAGAAAGAGACTCCCAGTTCAAGAATGCCATTGAAATGCAGCACACATACAAGTGTACAGAAAATATAAAGTGTTTACTGTATGTTCACATGATGTCCATGTACATACAAGGGTCCTGCTGGGTTCATATGTGCATTGTTTACTTCCTGGGGCCCCAGAGAGGGATGTGATATTAGGGGCCTAATATCCAATTATCAGTGCTATGAGAAAGCTCCGATTAGATTTCGAGGTTGAAGAAAGGAGCACTTGACAGATGTGTTGTTGGCCGGCTCTGGGTTGGAAATGTCATAAGAGCTTCGGTGTCACCGCATGCAGTCAGCCCTGAGGTCGTTTCTCATAATAACCCCAATACAAAAGTAATCCAATAGCACTGCAACCCACGCCTGGAAAATCCAACCTGGATGATTAGAATTGACAGGGGCGTTTGCTGAAACAGAACATGTCAGCGTCTGTTTCAAAGAAACCAAATGTAAAAGCGAGAAAATTGATTTTTGTTATTCAAAAAAGAATGAAATCCCTGCATCCGATGGTGTTCGATTTCCAACTTTGTCTTCTTGCACCTGATTTACAGTTTCCTTTCAAATGTAGCCATATGGTATATTTACAGCCAACCCCCTGTAGCCTCCATACAGTCAATCATCCATGCTCTATAGGCTGGGATTTAAAGGGTCAGTTCACCTTAATGGCAAAAACACATTTCCTCACTTAATTCTAGGGGTATCTTGCCATGCAGATAGTTTTGGTTTTATTTGCACAGGTTCTGATCATCTGTCAATAATAATAATGAAGACATTTAAAAATCAACAGCAACATCTTTCCTGAAACAGTATCCCTCTTGTTCTGGACAATCCACAGAACACACTGTGAACAGTTTTTATATGTGTGATAGAATATTCTCACTTTCTTGCTTACTCTGGAGCTTTTGATCATATTCCATGGCCTTCTTCAGCGAATGGAACTTGCTTATGTGCCTTCACATCATCCAAGCACAGAACTTTGGTTGCACGATAACAAGCAGTCTATGGGTAGTGGTCTAGTTTTTACGTGACAGGTCACATGATGACACCTGAGCAAGTTACATATGCTAAAGGAGACAGTGGGATACAGGTAAAATCCCCATAAAAAGCTAGTAAGTGAACCTTGAGTTTAAAACATTTGATCAAAGATATGTGTTCCCAAGATCAGGAAGAAACCTCCTCATTTTCATAAAGACCCTCTGGTGATTCTGGTCTCTGGATTCTGGTGATGTTTCTTTTAAAGGAATAGTTCGACAGTTTAAATAAGCTCATTTGCTTTCTTGCCGAGAGTTAGATGAGAAGATCGATACCGATCTCATGTGAGAGTGGTATCAATCTTTTCATCTTTTCATCAAGAGCAATTCCCAAAATGTATCTTTTAAAAGTGAAATTCCATTGACGACATTGCAATGGAGTGTGAATATGTGTTTATATGTACATACATATACTGTATCTGGGCATGTATATTTAATAGGAGCAGGTGTTCGACTGTGCTGCTGTGATACTACACAATGCAGTGCAGTGATAAACAGACACAACATGGAGAGACTGAGGAGGAATGATAGACAGAGGAGCAAGGAGAGGAGGCAAAGGAGGAGTGCTCATTAAAAAGTTGCACGCCTGCTGTAACGGATAGAGATGGAGAGAGAGGCAGAGGCAGACAAGACAGGTAGACCACCAGAGACAAAGCTAACAAAAGACAGAGGCAAAATAGCAGAGCCAGGTAGCAGGGAGCGCAGAGTGGAGAAAGTTTGCATTGGAAATGGGGGAACGAGGTGAGGAGGAGAGGAAGAAGAGAGAGAGAGAGACAGACAGAGGGGGGATTAAATGGACAGCTCATGAGAGGGGTGGAAGGACTGGAGAAGACAGAGGGATTCCCCGATGGCATCTCATCTCTCTCTCTTTCTTGCTCTCCTTCTCCCTATTTCCCTCCTTTTTTCTCCCAATAAATCATTCTGACTTCTCCTTAACCAACTCGTTCCCAGCAGGCAGCAAGAAAACTGTAACAATCTTTCTCCTATCTGCTATCTCTCTCTTTTTCTCACTCCCTCCTCCTGTCTCTTTCCCTGTCTGGCCTCTCTCTCTCTCTCTCTCTCTCTCTCTCCCTCTCTCTCACACACACACACACACACACACACACACACACACACACACACACACACACACACACACAAACACACCTTAGATGCAGTTTGTGGCAGCAGAGGTGACAGAGGGGGGCAAATTACTGAACATTTTACCATGCCTCTGCAGGACAGAGCTGCAGGAATACACCAGCCACATCACACCTGCCTGAAAAGAACTCTAAATCTATTATAACTGAATTGCTTTAATACATTTTAGATATAAAATTGAATTTATGGGATAACTTCCAAAATAAAACAGCAAGTTCCTTAAGGGATTCTGTCTCATCAAAACTTACATAAAGTCAAATCCCAATAATATCACTGTGAACTAATATATAGTAGGCCTGTAATAGGCTATACAGTTTGTATATTTTCTTTATGGTGGATGGAGATTACGTGAGAGGACAGGCGCGTGTGTGCACGTGAGCATGCGTGTTAATGTGCTGCAGCTATAAGGGGATTGTACACGATAATGGTGCGGAATTAGACTGACTTACAGTGTCTGGGGATCCAAGCAAGGAGGGGTGATAGTGGTGAATATGTGTGTGTGCGTGAGTCTATGGGTGTTTTTTAGCCTTTGTAATAAAAATGCAAAAGTGTGTGTGAGCGTGTGCGTGTGTGTGTGTGGCTGGGGAGGGGGAGGAAGAGGGGGGGGGGGGGGTGCTACGTTGAAAAATAGACTGCAGATGGTGGCTGCAGACGTATCTGGCAGAGGGGGGATTCAAAGCTTTCGACTTTTACACCGGCGGTGGAGGTCGAATAGTTGACAAAAAAACTTCCAAGTCGCAGTGATGCCTGATGTGCTGCGACTCTGCCACAATGTTGGAGGAATGCGCTTTTGTCGCTCGCAGGGGGTGGAGTTAGAAAGTGAACGAGCGCTGCCTACCAAACAGAGAGAGGGAGAAGGAGGAGAGAAAGAGAAAGGAGAGAGACGGGTGGGCAGGCTGCTCACCGTAAACGATGGTTGTCGGATAGAGTCTTGAAGACCTAATGAAACTGGCTGGTTGAATTGTTTGCAGCGATTACAGAGCTCAGTAGCCCCGCGTGCTTTGCACCTCTCGGATCCTTGGA
The DNA here is from genome assembly GCA_005408345.1 of Macquaria australasica. Taxonomy (NCBI): domain Eukaryota; kingdom Metazoa; phylum Chordata; class Actinopteri; order Centrarchiformes; family Percichthyidae; genus Macquaria; species Macquaria australasica. Next base: position 439,114 of record SEMN01000417.1, read on the forward strand.
AGGAAAACAAGAAACTGCAGCGGCACGCAGATAAGAAGAACAGTTTATAAAAGAAGAGGACTTGCTTAATATCTACTATTTTACCACCTTTATTTTTTTTTCCACCCTTAATTTTCCTTCAGTGAGCCTTCTCACGTCAGCAGCACACAACTCTTTCCCGGCGGACAGGACCGTTTCATGCCCGGAGGAAGACCGACCTCCCGCTTGGACCCAATACCGGCCTCTCACACTCCTCTGACGGGCTCAGAAGCAGCAGTTCCCGGTGAGAAGACAGGACCAGTCAAAAGGGGGACCCGTTCATAAGGACTTCCAGAAACCCCCTTGTTTGAAGCCCCAGGATTTGTTGGGCTGGGAGGGAGGGGGTTCGCAATATCTGGTTTTATGGGGGGGGGGGGGGGGCTTAGTCACTTCACACCACAATAGACTTTGAGTTTTACAACAGTTATTAAGCAGAGCAAGTCTTACAGTCTTTGACCGTGTCCGTTTGTATGCATGCATGAAGCTTTTGTTTCCCCCCTCTCCCGTCTGTTAGGCATTTGCTGGGATGTTTGAGTCGCGTTGTTTGGTGGGGTGAAGGGACCGAGAGAGTGGCCGGAGAGACCAAAGGGACGGAGGCCGAGAGAGGAGCCGAGAGCATGGCTCTGGTAGCGCTGTCTCTCTGGGTGCTAACGAGTCTCACCTGGGCGGACCTGCTCCAGGTGTCAGCCAACAGGCATTCCGTTTACTGGAACAGCTCCAACATACAGTAAGACCCCACCACTCCTCGTGTTTTATCAGTGTGTGTGTGTGTGTTCATGTGCCATTTCTTTTGATGTCTCTGTTCTCCACCTGTTAAAGAGAAGAAAACGTCCTGATTTGCACTCCCTGGGCTGTCAGGTTCACACCATCACACTTTCAGTTCATCAGTGGTTTCTTGCTGCTTTGAGCTTTGCTTTATTGTATCTCTCTAATGCTTTATCAGGGTTGTAGCAGCCACCTTCCCCGTCCATATCTTTCTCTCTAAGAAATCATTTAGATCCACAAAAGCTATTTACACAGGCCTCTCATGTTTCGCTGTATGGTAAAGCTATTTTCTGAGCCTCAAACTGCTCTGTCAGACCCCTACCGTGAAGTCAAGGTGGCTTCAAACCATCTTTTCAACACCTTCACTAGACTGCACAACTAGTCGGACATATTCAGCTTCTGTTCCTCAGTCCAGCATCAATCTGTGCACATGACTATTTATTCAGTGGCTTTCCTTCTTTTCTCTCACCTCTCCTCTATCTTCAGACGTGCATGGCCGAGGAGTGGAAAGAAAAGGAAGAGAATCGCATGTGATTCTGTCGCCTTCCTCTCCTCCTCGCTCCGTCATGTGGCTCTCCTCTCTCTGTCTTTCAGGGCTCTTTCTCTGTCTTCTCCTCTATCTGGTTCAATTAGGAGCACTTCTTCATCCTGACCCCATTGTGTTGTAGCAGTGTCACTATTCAATCTCTCCTTCTCGCTCCCTCTCCAACTTGCTCTCTCCTTTTATCCCTCTCTAACCCCCTTTCTTGTTTACACTCATTCCGTTGGCCTTTTGTTATCCTCCTAATCCCTCGGTCCTCGCCCCTATCTCGATTCAAGTGAAAAAGATTTTTTTTCTCTTTTTTTTTTAAAGCTACCTTTTTAATACTGTCCTCTTGAGTCCAAGGCTCTGCTGCTGGATCCTTGAGAATGTAGCATCAGTCTGCAGCAACACACTGTAGGCTTATCTGTAGGCTCTTACTACAATTCACAGTAACCTCTCGTAAATTTATGTTGTATTAGCTCTGTTTCAACATGTCCTAATCTGTAAATCCACGTTCAATGGCACTTTCTCTGATGCCCAAAATATGTAGATAAAATGTTGTTAATTTGCAACTGAATGCCGGATTTGACCTGAAATATTGGCATATTTTTTTAAAGATTTAATTTTACTGAGCAGTTCAGCAAGTTGTGTGATCTAATGTATTTACATTTTCTCAATAACGTCAGGAAATAATGCAACGATCAACCTAAATTTTAGGTCTCAGAGGTGCACAAGAGCGCATGTCACACACTAACACACACCTTCCTTTTCGCTCTCCATCTTGCAGTGAATCCTGCCCATTTGTAAGCTGTATTTTTCGGCTACCAGGCATCCCTCAGAACATCTCAGTTTGTGGTATTTACCTCTTCAGCAGAATTTACTGGGCCTCTAAGATGAGCAGTCACATATACAGCGACTCACATTTTATGACTGTGCTTATTAAAGACGTAAACAATATGAAAACTCAGAAAATACACTTTTGCTTCTGCAGGCGGAGGATCAATGATTCTGTCCGCCGACAATAACTCTAGGCCAATGATTTTAGTTTACAGCGTGAAATAAAAGAGGCAAGTGAATTTATGCCTCACAACAGAATTACTAAACATGAAGTGCTGCGTAAAGTAATAGGAGCGGAAAACATAAGGTTATTGGTTGTGGTACGATACTGTAAACAATATTAGTTTTCCTGAATGTGAGAAAATAATTTCCGCACATTTTAGAGAAACTAATATTGCGTGCACATTTGCTGCTGATGCATTTTTGGGGTGCTCATTTTCAATTTCTATACTTTTTTTTTTTTTGCTCTGTAATAATTTGATAATACATGTTAATGAAATTCCACCATCGGTTTTCATATCAGAGACAGAAGTTGATTTAGATAAAAATGTGGGAAAAGCGCTTAAAGGCATATAAGATAAGGGAAGAAGTGAACCCGGGGCCTAACATGAGCAGCTTTAACCTTTGTAAAATGTACACTTAATTAAGTCATTTGTCAGCTGCTTTTTGCTGTATATTCAGACTGTTTGCTGTTAAGTAAAAAGAAAAGAAGCTGCTGTTGATTTTTCTGACAGTGGGAGGACTAAAGCAGTCTGGATCAGCCTAACCTTTAACCCGACTGTCCAGGACCTGAGTACTGCAGAGACCCGCAGTCTCTCCTCTTTCTCTCCTCACGGTCACTACCAATACGGTTTTCATCCCAGCGGCAGAATATTCTCAGCCCCTGCAGTGTGAGTCTTAGTGTGTGTGTCTTTTATAACAGACTGTGGTTAATTAAAGAACACTGCATCTCAGTGGACCTGCCTCATCCCTGATCTTCCCATCTTTCTCTCTCTTTCTCAGTGCACACGTACACAATGACAATGTATGAGCAGTGAGTGGGGATAACTTTTTCAATTTAGCCTACTTATTGAATTAGGAGACAAAGGGGCCTTGGACAGTGGCACACAAAAGACAGATAAACTGCAGGATAACCTGTCTAATCTACTCTTTCATACACTTCTGAGCCGTTTTCCACAGCACAGATTTCCGTTTCCTGCATTTATTTTAATCTCTGCACTCAACACCACAACGTCCAACATTTGTAGGGTTGGCTGGCGTGTCTCTAGCCGTTGGCAATCGGCCTCTCTGGAGTTTCTCTAACTCACAGTGCAGTGTGGAGGTTTAGAGGGCCAATAATAAGCTGTAGTATAGCTGTCAGTTTGAGTGGTAAACACATTGTAAAGCCTCAGGACCCTGCAGTTTCTCAACCAGCTTCTGACCCCGAGCCACTCATCAACCACAAGAGACAGGCTGAGACTGCTACCAAGGATTAACTACTTCACACACGCACACACAAACATGTGCATGTGCGCTTATAATGTGCACATGCTAGCGTGCTCACATATATCTATGATTATGTGAGTTTACACAAACACACACACGTCCCTGCTGTGTACTTTTTTTAACTTTGAGAAGATGGATCATTTCCTGCGTTTGCGTCTTGCACAAAGGCTGTTGCCACTGCCTATCAGTCACTTGTCACTGATATCCCTGGGCATGAATGTGTGTATAATAGTGTTGGTGTGTGTTTTTGTGTGTGTGAGAACTAGTGTATGTGTGTGTTTGCCCCGCTACAGATGTCTCTGTTCAGTGATGGGTGACCGAAACAAAAACAAATCCATCAGTCCGTTAAATCACACATTATCTTCCACCACCTGGCAATTAACCACCGCTGTGAGTGTGAGTGTGTGCGCGCACGAGTGTGTGCATGCATATACATGTGTATGTGTGTAATCTCATAACGCAGCAGTTAACTGGTTTGCATAATAGATATCTAGTGATATCTCTTAATTTATCAGTTGTATATTTCGGAAGCGATTAGGTGGCAAATAAACAAACACGTCTCTAGATGTGCGGTAGCTTTGTGTGTGTGTTTGCACGTGTGTGTGTGTGTGTGTGTGTGTATGTGTATCGATGACACTGTCACCTCAGCACATGCCACTGGAATGAAGCCAGCTATCGCAAGCAGAATGTGCCCCTCATATGAATGCACATGCATATGTGTGGTAATCGATGTCGAGGTGGAACTTGTTTTATATTCATCCAGCTCGTCAGTGTGTAGCAGAGACACGTCACGCAGGGCGGGAGAGAAATAATGCACGAATATGAGAAAAAAGAGAAATACTATGGGACTGGTTAGAGGAGGGAGGAAGTCAGGAAGAATACAGATGGATTTTGTGTTGAATTATAATACAGCGGGGGGAGGAGGGTCATCATAATAATGATGATAATGCTTGGCCAGTGCCCTGACCTACACACTGAGTTCTCACATTAGGCACCATAACGCAGGCCCAGTTTATGTGTGTGTGTGTGTGTGTGTGTGTGTGAGAGGGGGAAACGTAGACACAGACGAGAGGATTAAGCAGGCCAATCAACCATCCCCCTGACAGCAACACAAACCTATCTGTCTCCCAGCCCCACTTAGGACAACAACATTTACATTTATGAATATGTGCACAAAGGAGAGTATTACTCACTCACTATCACAAGGCCCCGCCTGTGTGTGTGTGCGTGTGTGTACAACCCATCCATCATAGGCGTTTGCGCTGCCGTTACGTATGTCAGCTACCGCTGTGATGTTTGTTTGCGCACATGTACACACACACATACACACACACACACACACAAAAAACCTCACACACAGACTCAGTGATCATCATAACAGTTATATAGACACAGTGATCAGACTGTTCATTAGTAACGAATGATAAGGCCACATAGTGTACAGGTGAATGGATTCTGGTTTGCGTAGCGACGTGTGGGTGTGAGAGTGTGTGTGTGGTGTGCAGACGCTCGCACAGAGACGTCATTAATTAAAAGCAATAGGGAACACCTGTGTGATGGATGACTTCTGTTTGCATAATAAGATCCAGTGGTCTTCTCTCTCTTTCTCTCGTGCTGTTGCCCTCTCTCTATGTGCGTGCGTAGAAGTAAATACATTTTTCTGATTGGACGGGTATTGTCTGGTAGGTAGGCAATAAGGGACATGTACAAGAAAGGAGGAAAAGAAGTGAATTATTTTCTCGTCCTCTATGGTTTTTTTTTTCTCTTTGGGGATGAGCTAGATTTCAGGAGTGTGCTCCCACCTCTCTGTTCTTCTCTCATCCTCCAATTGCCTGATGGGAAAGCACTCTTGGGGTGGTGATATTTTGGGAGCTATGTGGTTTAATGTGAGCGTTGTGAGACTCTTTCTCTGTCAAATTAACTTGGACTAAATCTTTCCAGTGCTAGAAAATATGTTGCCTTTCTTTGAGGGCTGGTTTTCCTTCACCTCGCCTCACCCACACTTTTCTTTCTCTCGTCCACTCTTCTCTTCTCCTCTCACACACACTTTGAGATTTGGACCAAAGCCACCTCAAACACACCTCCTTGCAGATCCTATAAATTTAAGCACACACATAAAACACTCGCATTGATCTTGAGAAAAAGACAAGCCTGAAATATCGAGCCCACCCTGTTTTTCCACATCTCTTGATTGGCTCTTTCATTTCCTCAAACGCTGTCTCGCTTACATGATCGACTAATCGGAAGCATTGCTGTGAAAATGACGTTTTGATGTTCAGCGTACGTGCTCGCTCAGTCTCGAATCACACGCTATCTGGCCACTATAATGGTTCGGATTCAAAGGAAGTAGGTTCTTGGGGATTTTAGGGATGTAATTCTGCTAAGACCAAGCTTATATGAGAGTCGGACCAAGTTGAGCAATTCTGAGCAAGCCTGACACAAAGTAGGGGTCTAAGTATAAATGCCTTGATAGGATTGGTATTGATTTAAGTTCCCGCTGATTCCATGCTGGTGGCTCAGCGGTTAGCACAGATGCTTTGAAGGAGTCATTGCTAGAAATCGCACTGAATGGTTGTCTAGAACTAAAAGTATGATTAAGGCGAACTTAGCAAGGACAAGACGTTCTCCTTTTAGGAAGAAGAACGTCACCATTTTACAACAATCAGAATCATAAAGTGAAATTAACGGTGATTATTAAATGAATCTTTGGAGTTTCAATTGTGGATTGAACACATTCACAACAATGGCCAGATGATGTAGATACAGTAAGTTGATGCAGGAAAAATAAAATAAAATACAGAAAATAGCATCACTGCTAGCATTTCCCACAGGTTGAGAATTTATTTTTGGACCTCAACCTCAAGGGAGGTGGAGGTGTAGCATGGTGGGCTGCAGTGAATTCATAAGCTAAGAACTGCACATGAATGCTGTGTTCCAGCAGGCTTTTCAAGTCAGTGCACACAGCTTTAACAGGAAGAAATGATAAATACAGAAATAGAAAAAAAAGCTGCTTTTAAGTTTTCCACCAAAGTACATTTTATGTATAGGAAGTTATGCACAAGTAAAGGCTAAAACGTGTTTTTCTTGGACTGATAAACATATTACACAAGTTAATTGGCTTACACCATTTAACACTGCATCTTGTGCAAAAGAACTAATTTTAAATGTGAATGTACACTGGTTAAAATAGCAATGTATGTGATGTTTTGACACTGCTGTCGGCCTGTTTTTATCGTCTGCGCACATCTGTGTGTCATTTGGCTGAAACATCAAGGATAATGCCTGTAGAACCAATATGTGTTGATAATGTGATATGGATTTACTTTGAATGTGTCCTTATCAATGCTTGGACCGCTGATTTATGTGATTCATGACACTGACAAATCACAGAAAGCCACACATTTATGCAAAATGTTTTTTTTTCCATCACGTTTAATGTCAAGAAAATGTGTGGTATCGGAGCTTTGAGGTTCAGACAGTGCATTCATAGTTGTTTTGTCCCATGTAATTGCTGTATTTCTTTGTTTTCAATAAAGCATGAATGGCATGTTTGGATGGAGCATTATATCCCAGACAAAATCAGTCACAGTAAATTTGAATAATCAAATCCAGTCAGTATCTTTCAGAATGATGTTTGTTGTTTGAAATCAAATATTCTGTATTTAATATTGAAACATCTGCCAAAATGTGCATGCATGTTTATCATACTATTTGCCACCTGCTGGGAACCCCTAATAGCTTAGAGCTGCTCTGCGGCTCAACTAAATCCTGGAGCAGACAAGATTACTTTTCTCAGTTAAAAAAGCTGATAAAATGGTTTTATCTCTGAGACTTTTGGCCCAGTTAGGACTGGTATCCTAATCAGAGATGCTTGATAAATGTGTTTCCAGGTTTGGCTCTTGTGTGGAGTTCTCTATGTGCGCGGGTCTAGGTGCTTCAGTTTACACCCGTTTCCAACAACATGCCATCAGTTAGATTGGACAGTCTAAATTACCCAAAGGTGTGACTGAGAGTGTGAGTGATTGCTGATCTTGCTGTTCTTTGTGTTAAGGCCACTGTATACCCTCTCAGAAGTGCTGTTTAGACAGTCTGAAAATGATGAAAAGCTCCTTTCAGGTGTTCGGACAAGGCGGGCCAGAGTTGCCCAATTATTGTAACTTTCCAAAACCGACAAGCTGACAGCCACACCTGCGTTCTGGCCAGGTGTGCACAGGTGTGAAAATGGGGTACGCTCCAAATGTGGTGCAAATTCTTTTCTCCACTCCCGCCACTGTCCACGCTCACTGCTTAACTCCACCGGTCGCCTCCATGTTGGCAACAGCCGTTGCTTCATGTTTTTGAATCACAGTGACTCTGGTCCTCAACATCCATTCCATTATCGCTCCATTTTCTGTAGCCTTTTTATTAATCTATTCTTGCACTTTCATGCATCCCCCGTCTCTGTTGTTTAGCTTCTCCCTCACCTCTCTGTACTAAAAATGTCAAACTTGACTTTTTTGACATGATATATGAGGCATCACCTTTTTTGAAAGAGTACGCTTTAGTCGTTGGATAAACAGGCTTCCTGTCTGCTGTTCTCTCTTGCCGTTTAGTCAGAGACTATGAATTAACAGGTACGAATGATTGTACACTAACAGATGCACATCCCATACCTTTGTTTTTAACAGTGGCTAAAGAACAGAGATCCATTTTACATTTCAGTTAAGTGACTTGACACTAGGACACGTGGGATTTCTCACAAAGTCAAAAACATCGATATTGGCTTCTCCATTGGTGATTTCAAGATGTTTAGTGGACTGTGTTCACCTGGAGGTTATCCCGGGATAATGTCTGAATGAGTAACGTAAAGGCATAGAGAGGAAATGTAGAGCTCACAAATTAAATAAAATAGTGACAGTAAAGTGACTCTAAAAAGATCTTTTCAGGGCAGCTTGGATCTTAACGATAAATTCTGGGAAATCACACTGCAATAACAAGAGGAACTGTGTCAGAGTCTCGCAGTGTTTGTGCTGATTGAAGTTAAAACAGTGCCGTGCTTTTTTTCTTGACAGCCAAATTACTGAATGACCGTCTTTCCTCGTTATCTGTAGATTTTAGGCAAAATGTGGGGCAAAACAAGAATTTCTCTTTCCCACCCATGTGTTAAATTTGAACAAATTGTCCACAGAGAACAAATCCCACCGCGATGGGCTGCAGGCAGTACGCAAAAACACTCACACGTATAGCCTACACACTCAGACACACACACACGCTCGATGTTGTTGTTGATATTAACATTATTCTCTGAGCCGATGCCTAAGCTCCAGCAGTGTAATCAGGTGCTAATAACAAGGCTGTGATGTTTACAAGCTGTTTCAAAGCGCTTTATGTATCTCTCTCTCTGTGTGTGTGTGTGAGTAGAGTATTCTCTATGTGATGTCTACTCCTCGCCAGCGCTCTTGGGGCTTTTGTTGGTGGTGGTGGTGGTGGTGGGGTACTAATAATGTAGACTGTCAGCTCTTGCACACACACACACCAGATGCTCATATGGTGTGTTTGTGATGTGGCTAATGGTAGCAGCGTAGTGGCAGTCTGAGGCCATATGCTGAGCCTGATCACAACAGAGCAAAGTGGTCTAGCGTTAATAAACTCTACCGACGCGACAATTAGGAATCCTCCACATAAAGGCAATACAGTCGCACGTGAAAACGCAGCTGGTTTCATCAAACCCGCACGCACCAGGAATCAACTGTCGCCGGACAGGACAGGACAGGACAGGACAGAGGAGCAGCAGGGAGGAGAGCCACTGCGTTGGCAGGAGAAGTGTCTATTGTCACTGCTCACTGGGCAGAAATTATGCTTTTTGTTGAGCTTTGATTATGAATATTGTTATCGGTTCATCAAGACGTAAACAACTTCAGATCTGAATTGTGAGCGTACAGGAAATAACGAGGTTTTGTTCCATTTTATTCTGAAGATGGCTTCACTGTAACGGGTTTTCATAGGAAACAATTATGGGGAGATATGAGAAAGTCTTGATTATAAAGTCTTGAATTAGCAGGCAGAGGGGGGAGAAAAGGGCAAGGCAGGGTCCTCACTTCAACAAACTGCAGAGGACACAGAATTATGCTTATTCCATCCACAGAGAGAGCGCGCCAGAGAGGGAGAGAGTCTTTAATTGAGGTTTTATCCATTTAAGCTGTCACTAAGAGGCCAACTCTGAAACCTTTTAACCACTCTCCTCTCAGTAATGACACAAATCAGAGAGGAAATGTGTTTGTGTCTGAGCGTCGGTGCGAATGTGTGTGGGTGCGTGTGGGTTCGCGCGTGTTAGCGTTCGTGAAGCAGGAGGGTAATTATGCGGAAATTGGGAAATGGCTAAGTGAATTATGACCTTGTTTCAGCAGAGGGCTTTAATCAGTCCCAGCCAGGGAGGCAGAAATGTTCGCTACACAAGCACTCTGCTCCTGATGGAAACAGCAACCAGTCAGTAAAACTGTCAGCCGGTCTGATGTGTCAGTGGAAACCAGTCAGTCAACCGGTATTTCATACAGGAACAGGCATATTCAAAAACCATTGGCAGAAAGTTCATGTTCGATCACGAGGCTTAAATTGTTTTACAATTATATTCTATTGTTATTGGTTTGGTTTTCCATTGTGTCTGTAGGGCCCGGCAATAATTCAAAGTTATCACACTGTATATTGACTTTCATTGTATTCGTATTGTTACAAAAAGATTATTAGGGCTTCAACGGACGATTATTTACATGATCAATTCATCTACAGATTATTTTCTCAATTAATTGTTTGGTCTCTAAAAATGTCCCAATGTAAAAGGTCCTAAGGTGACGGCATTAAATTAGCTTGTTTTGCCCAGCCAACAGCTCAAAAATATTCAGTCTACAATGTTATAAAATATGTTCAAATTGGAGAGGCTGGGACCAGAGAATGCTTGCTTAATAAATTACTTAAACAATTTATCGATTATCAAAACGATGCTGCTGATTTATTTATTTATTTTTTTGTCGAAAAATGTTTCAGCTCTGAAGATCATGTGTTATCCTTTTACAAAAATCTGTTGTCCAAATGAATTATTGCATCGCAAATTGCAATTGAAAACTAACAAAATCATCATCATCAATTTCAGGAAAAAAAATTTGTTTTAATACCGTGATTTTGATTTCAGACATATCGCCCAGCCGTGTATGGTGTGCATGAGTTATTCAGTGAGTCTGAATCTGATGCCAGTTGTCCTCAGATTGTCCTGTGTCTAAAGTGCAGCTTGAAACTAAATGAAACTTCAGCAATAATTCAAACTACTGTCCAAAGCGGCCTTGCGGACTGATGCGCGTTTACTCACGAAGCTTTGTGAGGACTCCTTAAGTCATTGGGTTAGTTATAAGATAGGAGAAGTTACTTTTTGTCTTCGTAGTCCCTGCTGGGGGTTTTATGCTTGTTTGTTCTACATAAGTGCACACATTTATGTTAATGTAAGTGCACAAATTGTCTTGCAACCCCAGTAAGTTTAGCCTTAAAACAGCTAATCTGATTCATCTTGGAATAAGCAAAGAGGAGCATGACTGGAGTGAGGTGTAAACAAAGTTAAAATATGCAGCTCAATGGACACATGAAAAATGCAACTCATCATGTGATGTTGTTGCCTGTTCTCAGGTGGTATTGTATAGAACGAAGCTGTGCAAACAAAAATGGGAAAATTTGGAGTAGTTCAGCTAAGCGTGTGCACGCTGTCGTGATCGATGCCACATGCAACATGTCCTTTTGGTCTCAAACTGGCCATGTTGCTCATTTGAATTTGACTTTAATCCACTTTTAATGTCCATATGCTTGTGTGTGTGCACACGCATGAATGCTCCTTATGTGTGGATGAAGAGTGTGTTCGCTTGTTCATGTATGAATAGCTCTTGCTGTTCAGATGTGTGTACGGTCAGCAGCACTGCTGTGTGTCAGTGTGTCTCCGAGCGCCTCTGCTGGTTCTGGTCTGGCTGTCTATTTCTGTCAGTGTCGGATCGATGGCGTCCCACAGACACTGCGCTCCTCTCCTGGATGTTTCAGCCTGTTCCTCCTCTCTCTTGCCGTGTATCTGCTGCTCTGCCCTCCCCTTCCTCACTCTGCCTCTCCGTCTCTCCCGCTGCCTCTCCTGTTGGCTCGGCTTCTCGGGCATCACTTCTTCTTCTCCTCCTCATTGTCCTCCTCTGCAACACCGTACTACTCTCAAGTCTCTCTTCAGATCAGACAATGAGCTCTCAGTGTGTGTGTGTGTGTGTGGGTGGGTGGGAACATGTGTATTATTCTTTATGAGGGATTCCTGTTCTTGGCTTTACATCTTGGCCAGTTTGTGTGGTGTGCTGAATGCCAATATGATGCTGCAGCTCTTCTATGGTTTTTAAGGGATTTGTATCTCTTTGCATAGCCTCTGTGTGTGTGAGTAAAGTCTGAAACTATTGATAAATGTATACGTCAGTGTACAGAGAATTAATTGACAATGATTTTGATAATCATTTAATCATTTTAAGCAAAATGCCTAATATCCATTGGTTCAAGGAGCTTCTCTAATGTGAGGACTTGCTGCTTCTCTCAGTTTTATATTATGCTGTGTGGAATATTTTGGCGTTTTAGACAAAACTTCTAAACTTGGGCTGTAGGAAACTGGGAAGGGCTTTTGTCACTAAACAATTAATTAATTGAGTGAAAAAATAAAAAAAGATTAATAGATAACGAAAATATTCATTAGCTGCAGCTCTACTGTGAGTAGAAGTGGATGATATGGATAAAATCTTATATCATGGTATACTGTTGAAACAATAAGTTAACAATAAGTCAATCGACAAAAAATTTGTCAACAATTTGATTAAGTGATATATTGTTTAAGTCATTTATCAAGCTAAAATGCCAAACAGAGGCTTCTCAAATGTGAGAATTTGCTAATATTTATGTTTAATATCATTCAAAGTCAAAGTCATTCAAACATCTTTGGACTTTGGATGGCTGGACAGGCAAAGTAACTATTTTAAGGCATCACCCTGGGCTTTTGGGATGCGGGCACACATGAATTATTGAGAGATTTATTGATAATGAAAATTATCCTGATTTGCAGCCCTAAAATTTTAAATTGCAATATTGATATAGCTATCATCATAGTACATGTTTTTGGTTGATCTCTTGAACTCACTTTATTAAAGACGTTTCAGTCATCGGACCCTCATCAGGCAAAATTCAAGTCTAAACACAGCTAATGAAGTGAGTTCAAGGGATCAACAGTGTGCAGGATTTAGTTTGGTTCGACAGGGATGCATCTTTGTAGTAATTGTTACCTGATGAAAATTCTATTGAAAAATCATTTATAGACGATATAACCAAATGGGAAAGTCTGTTTTTGCTTTATCCACTGAATTAAATGCCTGACAAATCCAGGTACTTCATCACAGCTATGCAAAAATCCAATACTTCCATAAAGCAGTCCTAGCCATTGATTTGCAACATTGCCCGAAATGGCAATTGACAAATTACTATTGACTCGCGGTATATATTGTCTATTCCTCCAACATTATCTGTGAGGTGCAGTGTGTGTGTGTGTCTGTGTGTGTTTGTGTGTGTGAGCACCTCTGAATGTGTGTGTGTGAGTGCATGATTTCACGTATACCCACATGTTTTTGACCTTTGGTGTGCAATTTAGTTTTATTTCATGTGCACATGCATTTACATGAGGGACAGCTGCGTCTTTGGTTGTCAATGGAGGGAGATAAAATGAGGATGGCTGAGAGCTAGCGATGCTGGCTGGCCTCAGTGCTAACACCCACGCTATCTGTAGGCTCTGCTCTCTGTTCCTACGCTTTGAGGCACAGGAATGTGCTAGCACTGCTGTAGTAAGACCGCATATGAATGAGTGCTTACTACTCTCAGCCAACTCCTCTCTCCTGCTAGACTATCATGTTTTTAAGGAAAGCGTAAAGTCCAGGGCGGCTGCTGGAGGTGGATATGTACACTTTATTTAACTTGTATTATAGGGAGGGAGAACGAGCGTAGAGGATAGAGGGGGGTGGAGGATAGAGGGTGGAGGGGGTGGTTTATGGAGGATGTGGGGGTTGCAGGGTTGTTGTAATGAATGTACTGCAGTTAAAAAGAATTCTGTGTCACTTCCCGGGAGAGAGAGAAATAAAGGTGGTGGAGGGGGAGAGGGCGATGTGGGAGGAGATGTTGCGAAATAGGATGTGTTGATGGAGCAGAGTTCTTCGCAGCCAGGCAAACTCTCCTCCCATCCTAGTATGTGCGTGTGTGTGTGTGTGTGTGTGTGTGTGGTGCAGAAAGAAAGCGAGAAAGAAGGCATGTGAATGCCCCACAGCCTACAAGCATACCACCCACACACATTACCCACATGTATTAGAACCATACATATGCATATTCTTCACTCTCCACCTGCTCTACCTCTCTCTCCATTTCCCCCCTCTGTTTTCCCGCTTACATACATGCGCACACACACAATCTTTCATTAACACACACACACACACACGCACATGCAGGGAAAACTCGTTTCACAGGGACAATCTTTGTCATTACCTCCCACAGATTCCTCAAGGGAGTACATTGTTATTTTCTTCCAGCCCTGATCAAATAAAGTGGAGCGAAGAGAGAACACACACACACACACACACACTCCTCCACACACAAACATATAGGAAAACACACACCATACAGTCATATGTTTGCTAAACTGTGATTGAATAAAACGGTATGATGACACCCATCCACCCACTCACTGTGTGTGTTGTTGCTCACACCACACACGCTGAGTGTTTTTCCCCCTTGAGGTGAATAGTAAATCCCAGCATATGTATTGCATCATGCATTGCAATTTTCTACAATATCAGTTCAGATAATCAAAGGCTTAGATCGGATAGGGCTGCAGAGATGTGAGTGGATAGGCAGAGAGACCAGTTTGACTCCGCATCAGCCATATCTGTTGTTGCTGGAGAGAGAAAAAAAGCGAGAGAGAGCACACAACAAGAAAGACCAGACAGAGAAAAAAATATCATTGATGGAGGGCGAAGGGGAAGGAGGGGAGGGTGCTGAAGAATAGAGAAAGAAGGGCCCTGCAGAACAGTACTGCCAAAACCGAGGTCAATTGTGATGAAAATGGCCGTTCACATGACCACAATAGGGGCTGAGTGACAGCACTAAAGCAGCATGGACGGGCTTATCCTGATCACTCAGGGCCTTGACTGGGGAAATCACAATGCCCTGGAGATCTGTCCTTTTTGGGCTTGGAGGATCACAGAGTGCCCACGGTCCCAAGCTTTGGCCCTGAAACGTCCCTGACATTACCATATCAATGCCGCCCTGGCTATTCCGCCAAGGAGCGGGGCGGCTACCGATAGTGCCTCCCGGTTAGCATCGCCCTGTGCCTTCACAAGGCTATTCAGCGGGGAGTCAATGCTAACTCAATGCTAAGTGTGAATGGGAAGAAGTGTAAGCTCACTCCTGTAGCGTGAAGCCATGTCTGGCGGTGCATTCAGGCTAGTGTTTGTGTGTGTATATGAGTCTCTCTGTGTCTCTCTCCCGCTTTATCTCTCTGCCCCACTTTGTTTTTCACATTTTCAGTTAGTTGTTCTCATGTATCTGTTCTCTGTATATCTGTCCATTGGAGTATTGCAGTACGTTTTTGGTGCTAATCAAAATGTGTCCGTAGTACAGAGTATCAAATATTTTTAAATAACAAAAGTCGGCATTGAATGCTTGCTCTCATTCTTTGATCACAGTTTCTATTTTATTCAAGCCAAGTTCCTCTGCAGCTGCTTGACAACATTTAACATTTGAGTTTGTTTGAGACGTTTGGCTTCTTTTATTGGATGAAAAAGTTTTTCTTTGTAGAAAAAGAAGAATCCTCAAAATAAATGAGTGATATAAGGAAAAAAGGAAATTTGAACATCTATAATTCCAAGACAACCGGGCAAACGTACTGAAAAATCACGTGATGTGCCTGAAAGCTCCAGATGAGCTACTAAATTGACCTTGTGGTAAGATTATTTTCTCCACTGCTGTATTTTCAAAACTCGACATGGACGAGGAGTCCTTAAAGTGCTCAGAAAAAATGGAAGATTGAACATCTACAATTCCATGACAAATGGGAAAACTCCTGCTGGACTGTGTTGTACCAGCTCTTTTTAAATCCATCACTAAATTTGTGTATTGATCTTTCATACGTTCTTAGTAACTACTAGCTGGTGATTTAGTAAATTGGATTGCACCAGTAGAATGTTAGCAATGTCATAGCCTGTTAAGACTTAAGAAATGGGTAAGTCGAGTTCTAGGAAACTCTGTAGCTTTGTCCAATCAAAAGCAATCAACTCTGTAAACAGGAAGTCACTGTAGCATCACAAGCTGTAACATAACTTACCAAAATAACAGTTTTAGGAGTCCAACTTAACTGACAATCCTTTGTGAATGTAGCCTTTCTTTTATTTGTATAGGCATACATGTAAAAATATGTGTATCAGAGTTAAATTAGTCATTTGTTTTTTTGGAAATGTAATTTAAAATCTTCCCAGTTTACATCAAGTTTGAACTGCATTTTGATCATGACATGTTGACCATATTCCATTACCTTTTTTTTTCTTTCTTCAAACTAAACGGGTCATACTACTAGCAAGCTAATGTTAGCTACTTATCAGTTACACCTGGAAGATAGAATATGTTCTAGTAACAACTAATCTCTATGTAAGACCTAGTTTGCATGGCACATCATGTTTGAACTTGGTGTAACTGACTCTTGCTGATCAAGATGATATATTTTCAAAAGCTACAGAGCTTGCTACTACATGGACCTTGTGGTGAGACTTTTTTCTCAAAAGCCTTGAGCATCGATGCTCAGGTATAATACCTCCTCTAGTATCTATCCTCCACAACCTTGTACAGCTTCTCTCAAATAAAGAAGCTACTAAAACAGCAGAGTTGAGGGTGTGTAAGAGAAGAGAGTGGTGTGAGAAGAGGTTACAACCTCACGTGTTGTGAAGATATTATATCGCATGACACTCGCAGTAGATGGCCTATGATATCATTACAATGCAATTAGAGATGTTAGCCAGTAAGAGTACAAGCCACAATGCAGTGGTAACCTCGTTATTACGCAGTGGGGAGGAAATGGATGATCTGGAGAAGAACGGCTGGTTTTTAAATGATGCAGAATGGACGCAGAATGAGATAGAGAGGAAGGAAGGAAGGAAGTAAGGAGAAAATCAATAGCTAAAAGTAAAGGATAGGAAACTAAAAGGGCAATGAAGAGGAGGAAGACAGGTGAGATATTGGCCGTAGACTTCTTGCTTTGTCATTGGAAATCAGAGCCGTAGGGCAGGACACTGTTTGATTTTGTTGTTCTTGTTTTAATCTCTCAGTCAGCCCGCTCACACAGACACACACACACTCGCACATAGCCTCCAGTCTGTCACTGAGTATCGGCAGAGAGCTGAGAGGTTATCATGCGTCGTCAGGTGCCAGACCGACTCTTGGTAGCAGGTTTGTCATTTGTAATTAGAGAGTAAAGGAGAGCTGGCTTGTTTTTTCTCACCTTTCTCTCCTATTCTCTGGCTGAAGGCTGTCTCTGGGTATCGACAGACAAGTGATGAGGCACACAAACACACACACACACAAATACATGCACTGACACACGTTTGATGGGCCAAGTTTGATTCCATTAAGTGGAGTTTGTCAGTTAGTCAGTGAAGTGTTGGGGTGAATGCTGATGGCCAGACAGTCAATCCCACAGAGCTAAACAGGATCTGAAGCAGCCTGTTCAGACACTTGCAACACTGAGGGTGACTGAGCAGTGGCAGGCATAACTATGATTATTGTATGTCAGTCACATACACACACACACACACACACACACACACACACACACACACACACACACACACTATCTGGTGTTGTATGGCTATGCGGTCACGGTCCTTGCAGCTCTGAGTTCTTGTCACGGTTAAAAAGGCTTCCTTCTGGAGAGGAGGGGGGAGTGGAGTCTTAAGACGGAGATGGGGGGGGAATAAGAGGAGCGGGAGATAATAGGAGAGGGCTAACAGTGGGGGTGGAGGGCTGGGATGGACCAAAGAGGGAGAGAAAAGGGGAAGATAGAGGCTGAAGGTGGGTTTTCGGAGTATGAAAGCCTGCGTGCCTCCATTCCTGTGCCATTGATGTATTCTAATGCTAAGTGTGTAAGGCTGGGCCCTGACTGGTCTCTGGGAGAGACGAGCCTTTGATAGGCACAACCAAGCTCTGGGACAGATCCCTCGCATGCCATTCATATGCATATCTCTCTCTCTCTCTGTATGCGTGTGTGTGTGTATGCACACACTTGTACACTGCCATTTAAGTAACTGTTTTTTAGCCATTTGCAGCAGTGGTAGGTTGGTCTAATTTCCATATCAATGTGAGCATGTTTTAGGCTGTTTTGAGCATCGCACACCCTAATCCTAAATTACCCCCTAGGACCATGCTGGTGGATGTTTTTATGATCTGGCATCGTATGATTCTGTGTGTGTGTGTGTGTGTGTGTGTGTGTGTGTGTGTGAATTTTTCCAAGGAGGAAGCATTTGAACATGCAGTGTTTCGTGTGTGGCCGCGGTATAACGGACCACATCTGATCATGTAATTTGCCATCTGCAGAAGAGGGCAAAGTGCAGGATCTCAAAGAGGACGAAATCTCACCAGCCTGTTCAGGAGGTGTGTGTGTGTGTGTATGTGTGTGCAGCATGATGCATGTGTGCCCTATAAGCTATGTGCGTGGGTGTGTGTGTGTGAAGAGATGGCGCGTTGTTGTGTGGATTGCTTTGTTTGCCGTGTGTTCCGGTTCCCCAACCGATTATAGCGTGAAATTCCACACACATTGTATAGCAATGGGGAGTCTCACATGTGGACAGGCACACACAAACAAGGGCACACACACAATAACACACCAAAACGAGAAGTCAAAGAGGCCTGTTAATGACTGTCGGGGAGAGAAAGGGAGTAGGACGGTGTTGGTGTCAAGGCTTGTGACGGATGCTGGTTGTAAAATGCCTTGCTCACAGGTTTATTGTTATGAAAAAAAAAGTAACGATCAGATTCAGCAAGATTGATGCCATTCCTTCATTCTTTCTCTCTTTTTCACACACACACACACACACACACTGGGTCCTAATCCCCCTCTGAGCCCTGGAGAGTCTCTCCCATCAGTGACCCTCCTTCCACTCGAGCACTTTGGTTAGTTTCTCTCCCTCCCCTTCCTACTCGGATTTGTTCTTCTACTTTAACCTCCTCTCCTGCTTGTTCATCTTACTTCACCTCCTCTCACCTGCATACTTCACCGACTGCTGTGTATTTATCTGTGTGCGCGCGCCCCGCGTGTGTGAAGCGTATCTATATGTGTTTTTCCGAGAGATAGGGGAGGAGGAGTGTGTCAAAGAGTGCTCGCCTTTATACTTTCATTGCCTCTCTTTCTGCTCAAGAATATGATGGATGTTTTAAAACAGAGCGAAGCCAGAATATCAGTGCCAGCCACTGATGTTGCTTTCACCTCTGAGTGTGTGTGTGTAGGTGTGTGTGTGTGTGTGTGCGCGCGCTTAGAGGCACTGGAGGTTATTTGATCTCATTCTGTTGTTGGAGAGGAGGCTGCTCTCTTGCTTTATGACCGGCGCTGTAGGGAGATATTCAGCTTCACCTGCCTCTCCTCAACAATCCATCATCCCTCTCTCAGCAGACAAACGCACTCCACTCATCTTATTACTTCCTCTCACACTCTCAGAAACATTTAAGACTTTCTCTCGCTAGCTCGCACTTACACGTGCCGTAATGTATGCACATATTCTCAGGCTCTCTCCACAGTTCGCCTCATAAGCTTAGAGAAACGAGCAAAACTGTCTGTGCGTTTGTGTTCCACGGTGTGTAAATGAGTGACAAAGCGAAGTGTGTGTGTGTGTGATAATTCTGATAGTGTTTCTGCAAGTGATTATAAGCCGTTGCAGTGTGAAAGCAATGTGGCTCCTTCGTTAAGATGTTAAGTGTGTGGTAAACTGAACGGGGACGAGGACTCAGCTAATGACTGTTTCTGCACACTTCATCAGATTGCTCGCCCGCAATATTGTCTCATATCACTCTCTGGCACCATTGGCACTTAATAGTGTGTGTACGTTTGATAGTGTTTGCGTGCGCGCGTGTGTACGTCTGATCACGACGTATATTGCTTTGTAGGGCCATTACAGTTTAATAGGCATAGTGGAATGCACGGCGCGTTAATGCTCCGGCAACATGAAGTAATGACACAATAAAACAATTAAATATGGTGGAGGAGAATTACTTTTTGAACAAGCCGCACCTAGAAGCAATTTGGACTGAGACGGAATAAACAAAGTACAGATCAGGCTTATTAAAAGAAGAGGGGGAGTTCTACCTCTCTCTCTCTCTCCATTGGCTTCTGAATCTCTCCTCAGTATGACTGTATATCTGCTGATTCATAGAGTGACGAACCAAATTCGTAAATTCAATCGAAATTCTCCTTGAAATTAGAGAGAGGTGATTTCTGAGTGTTTATGTGAGCGTGTCGTAATAGGAGGTAATGTGTTGCTCTATAGAACACATTACAGTTTTCAGATTTAGGGCTATTTCCATTATGGATCGGTCTGTCGATTTATGTTTTGGATTAATTGTTTTGTCTATAAGGTGTCCGAAAATTGTGAAAAATGGCCTTCACAATTTCTGAGAGCCCAAGGTGACGACTTCATATTGATCTTTTTTAATAAGAAGGCCAAAACCCAAAGATATTCAATTTACAGTGATATGAAGTAAAAAGGAAAAAGCAAATCTTTGTATTTGAGAAGCTGGAAGCAGCAAACTTGTGGCATTTTTGCTTGATAAATGACTTAAATGATGAATTTATATCTAAATTGTGAAAAATGGAGGGATGGCTCAATGGTACTTTTCCAGCTCGTTAAGATCATTGCCTTTGTACAAATCTTAGATTGATTAATTACAAGTTATTTTTCTTATTCTGCATAAAGCCGTCAGTAAGGAAACACCACTGTTGTCACTGTTGTGGAGGAGCATTTCAGACTGAAGGTCCATATATAAGGAGAAACGGACATCTACATTTAGAGAGGTTGAACCAAACAAATTCATGAAACATGCTGTAATTCGATGTGTGTGGTAATATTGCTCCCTTATGCATGTTAGTGTCTTCTATGTGCGTGGTGGGCACCAAAGTATTGTAATGAGTTTTACTTTAAAGAAGGAGTAACTTTGTAATAAAACTAGTTGCTAATTTGGGCAAGTAAGTAAAGTAACAAGTTAGTTTGAAAGCAAGTGTCTTTGTGTGTGTTAGTTTCTGTTTGTGTGTGTGTGTATCTCATGGAGCACTATGCAACTCTTTATAAGGTGAGGTACCAGCTACCAACAAGGCAGCAGTTAGCAGTACGCCTCTCTCACAGCCACGCAGTAAACAGTTCCCTTTTGCGTGTCTGTAATTTTAAAACTGCTATAACACACTAATGAGACGCATCATTTCCAAGGTTAATCTAAATCACGTCAGCGGTGTCAGGAGTTCATTTAAAAAAATGCCACAAATAAGCCGTTCTTTTCCCAAAGCGTTGTTAAAATCCGGTCAGCATCGGGCAAACTAACAAACAGACGGAGACCAATTAGGGTCAGACCTCCAACCATATTCAGCGTAGGCGACAGCCATATGTGCATAGCTGTGTTTAAATGTTGATTTGTTTGTGTTGGTAAGTGTAGGAGGCAGTGTGACTGTAAATTCTCTGACTCACCGAGCAGACTGAGAAACCACCGGGAAATTCTGAGGTGATTTGTCAATTTTTATGTAGGAGTTCGTCTAAGAGTCTCCCTCTCTCTTCTTCTTCTTCTGTCTTTCTCTCTCGTCGTCCTCTCTCACACGTGTGTCTTTATGTAATCGTTTATAGGGATCTGTTGAGAATTAGAGATCGAAAACCCATTTACAGAGGTTACCTACGTAAAGTCAGCCTATTTGTCTGCTGTGAAATCGAAACCTTACCCTCTGCCGCTCTCTCCCTTTCTCCCTCTCTCTCCCCCCTCTCTTGAACTGTCTCTCCCTCAACCTCTTTCTCTCGGGGGGTCACAATTCCACAATGGAGGAGCAATAAGAGGAGAGATAAGATGATTGGGAAGAAATGAGGGAATTTGTTAAAGATGGAGGGATGGACCGAGAGGTCGTTAGTGAGGAATAAAGAGGAGACAGTGTTGTTGATGGTGAAGCCACATTTGATGAAGGATGAAGAGCAAGGCCATGTCCACATAAAGTATGTTTAGGTTTTTATTGTTGTTCCACACCAAGCAGATGATTTCCACCCTAAAAACGAAGCCTTCTGAAAATGCTCTCAAAAGTGGATGCGTTTAAAAACGTTTGATTGCCACCGTTTCCATATAATTGCACGAAATTCTCATATTGAGATATTCCAGTTTACAGTCATAATGTCAGTAGGATAACATTTTACTAAATTTTATAGTGTGAGATATTTATTAAAAATGTTAGAGCTGTATCCAAAATCACTCCGTATTTAATATCTGGTGCTGTGTATTTGCAGTCCACCATTTTATTTGAGTGTCCGTGAAATATACAGACTATATAGCGCCCTAAAAAAAATCCCAAAATGCAATAGAAAGTAGTGTCCATGGCATGGACTTCTGCTACTTCTGCTATCTATCCCACAATGCAATGCGTCACATTGTATTGTTATAAAAAATGTGTTGTGCATCACCTGTCAATGTTAACACAAAATGATTATTCGTAATTGTCCAAAATCTCATTTTTACTACTTTACTATTGAGTGACAATTATATAGAGAGGAGTGAATGAACCCAAGATGTAGTTCAAGTAAATCACCCTATTTGGACTCTCAACACAATTAACTTGAGTTAATGGTGCTGTATTCATTGCAGTATTAATTGCATCCATATCACCCACATCTACATCAGCCAGGCGGCAACATTAGGCAGCCAACTGTCCATTTCTCTCTTTCTCTGTGATCGTTCATTTTGTTAGCAAGCATAGCTGAGGATGCAAAACAGGTGTTTTCACTGACATGTCTTTACGTTCAGATGATGCACAGCACAAATATAAAATAGTGTGATTTGATTGAGGGTCTGAATGAAGCCCTAACCCGTGCCTTAGTAAACAGAAAGCATTCATGACCCTCGATCAAATCAATGCTTAATATTACCTTGAAAATCCTGTGTATAAAGCCATGTTTGTCAAAATGGTCTACGCTCCTTACCACATGATGGAGGGGAAGCACAAATGTGTGTTCGCCAACTGAAAGGGAAGGATGAAGGAGAGATTTAGCTGCTTTTTTTTTTTTTTTTAAATTGCCAGCTTAGATGGCAAAGTTTAAGAAAAAGACCCGAAAAAATATAAGTATGGATGGGAGCCTGTTTGACACAAAAAACTGCGCTTTCAAATATATCTGCATTAGTGTGGTCATGGCTAAAGTGAATGAGAGAGAGATAGGAAAAGATGGGTTGGAGGGGGGAGAGAGTGTGTTATTAAATGATGCGTGGCGAGGATTTATGGTGAGAAATAGCATGATGTGAGTGTGAGAAAGGAGAGGAGAGCGCGGAATGATGGAAAACAGGATTAGATAGACAACGCCGCGGGGAAGTGGTTTGGGCCTGTAGCGAGGAGGACTGTGTGAGGGAGAAAAAGTGACAGAGAGGGT